>CAUYLG010051115.1:0-92024 GCA_963573385.1 Cacajao melanocephalus | reverse complement strand
ATATATAATTAAAATATATATTTATATTATATATATAATTAAAAAATATATTTATATATATTAGACAGAGTTTTGTCTAATAAATTTGTCTATATATTATATATATTAGATATATTAGATATATATTAGATATCTAATATATATAAGACAAAACTATATATATATATGAGTTTTGTCTAATATATTTGTCTATATATTATATATAATATATATAAGTATATAATATATATATTTATGCCTTTATATATTTTTATTTCCCAACTTCCAATTTTGATTGGCAACCTCCAGTTTTGTTTGCCAACCTCCAATTTTTTTCATAGGATTTTAAAATTTTATGTAAAAAGTAGTATTTCTCTATAGTAATTATGGACTAAGATCTTATGGTTTATTCACATTTGCTGATATTTTATGCTGTAAGCCAGTTGGTGGTAGGGATTGAGGTCATGTGGTATTTTCTCCCGTAAAGATGCATTATAGTTCCTTAATTTGTATGTATATATGTCTGCACATATACATAGATATAGTATATACAGAGCATTTTCATTTACATGAAGTCATTTATGCTGTAAGTTGTATATACTAATGGATTTTTACACTTCCAAACTACAGGTTAATTTTTCCCCAATTTTGGAAATAGATGTGTTGGACTTTAGACCAAATAGTTTTTCATATAATTTTTTATCTCATTTTCCCTCCAGGGACCTTTTTTATAATATCAAGTGTTTATAGCTGGAATAACAAGGTGAGAAAGTTGGGGGAAAGGAGAAGGAAAAAGGACTATATTTATTTTAAGAAACATTTTCAGTACAGTACTGTTTTTGTGAAACATGAAATAATTCTTTTATCCTCCACTGTCATTTTAGTGAAGCATGAAAGCTGAGGAAATACTAAGAAGTAATGAGTGCTTACATTTTTTTTTCTTTGTAAGGGGTCCAAGCTCTTCCCTTTATATATCCATGAAGTGGAGAGGAACAGATACTATTTCTCTTTTTCAGTTAAGGAAACTTAGGGAAATGACCTATTTTACTTCAGGTATTCAAGGAAGTTGTAAGTGTTGATCCTAAGCCCTTAAGACCCTGGGCTGTACATCGGTCAGCTGAACAGAGACTGGCAGAATCAGCTACTTAATTTGAAGGACCCACTACAAAATGAAATGTGGGATTCCTTGATCAAAAATTATTAAGCATTTGGAGATGATAACAGTGCAGTAAACTAATGGCATGGTCTTTCTAAAGAGCAAGGTCGAGTGTACCTGCACAGATTGCAAACACGTGATGCTATCACTAACTTGTAAGCTTGGACAACCCCACCAGTAAAAGCTAGACACAATCCCTGCTGTGGTTAAGATGCAGATGGCAGTACTTTTAGCTATGAGAGGCAAAAGCCAGGAAAGAATGCAGAGGCAAGAACTCTGTTAGGCCAAATAAACAAAGTAGGGGTGGGAGTAAAAGCTGTGGTAGGGTAGGTACCCAGATGCTCAGGATTTCTTTAGGTACACTGGATATTTAGAGGCACACTGGGATTATAGGCATGAGCCACCATGCCTGGCCAGCACTCTACTTCTAAATGTACCTAACATTTAAAGTCAAGTCAAGTAGACTTGACTCTCCTGATAACTGTCTGTGTAGGTTAGGAGTGACTCAGTGTCAGGGCAGGGCTGAGATCTCAGGCTGGACTTGGAGGTACCCACTGGTGAAGAGAGATGATGTCAGTTACAGACAGATTTAATGCTACCTTCCTGCAAATGTGAATACACACACATGGTTTATTTTACTACATGCCATTTGCTAAAACATAGACTTCCTTTTTGAAGGTAGAAAATGAGTTCAAATGTCTGCTAAAACCAGGTGACTCCCCAGTCACGTGTTTCAACAACAATCGCAACAAAAGTTGTTTGTACACTTCTGGTCACTAACTTAATGAATATTTATTGAGCACTTATTATAAGTAATAAGCACTGTTTTAGGCACTAGAAAAATAGCAGTGGAGCAGGATAAACCCCTAGTGGATTCCGCAGAAGTTGGAGAACTGCAATGAATTTTAAAATAAATGATTTTATTTTATTTTTTGAATTCAGTTTTCTTTGTGCTTAAAGCAAAATAAAAGTGACTGTCAGAATCAAGTTATATTTTTACCATGAAGAAAAAAAATCATGTTATAGAATATTAGGAAAAAAGTAGATTTCTAAGGGACAAAATTTTTTTTCTCCTCTTTAAAAATAGATTAAAATACCAGAAATATAAAGGTCACATAAGTGACATCGTGTAGGGAATCCATGAGCCCCACATATTTGGGAGCCAGAATGTAGGGACCCATGAGCCCCACACTGGGCACCAGAATGTAGGGAGCCAGCCCAACATCATCTGTGGGTACCCCGAGTTCTGTGGTGACAAAGGAATGAGAAAAAGACAGATGAAGAGAGACAGTGGGACCAGAGGGCTATCACTTTATTACTGGAGGCAGTGAATGCCCTAAACTCTGATCACGCACACTGTTTATTGATTACAGTCACTTTGATATATAGGGTAGGGGTGGAGTGATGGTGGAGTGAATCAGTGAGCCAGAAGTGAATCAATGAACCAGAACTGGTATGTTATCCTAAGGACTGATAACAGTAGCAGTTTTGGAGTTTCACAAAACAAGAACATACGGTTATCTTTAGTTTATGATCTGTGTACAGCTGATAGAACATGGACCTTACAAGGAGCCTACAAGTCTAGCTACATCATAGTGCTGCGAAGGGGTTTATGTCCTTGAGCACAATGTTTATGGTAACAGAGCCAAGGTCACCCTGCACTGAAACATGAGGCATGGAGAGGCCTTCCTCCTCAGAGGCTTCCTGCAGCCTTCCGCAGTTTGTTGTTCCTTGTTTATGTGTGACTCATAACCAATTGATGTAGGGACTCTGTAAGTTCTTTCTCCTTTGCTACTTTTCCCAACAACACTGCATTTGTGGGATATTTTAAACATGAAATTAAAGTAGGGATAATTCTGTGATTGTCCTTTTGTCAGGTGTGGCATTTTATAATATTTATCTTTTGTCATAAAATCATGTTGTGATTTGAATGTTGTTACTAAGTAGGATTTATTTAATGTATTGTATTATTTTATATGACTTTGTCACAGCCAGGTATTAAAAACAAACAAACAGAAATCAAAACAAACAAAAAACCCAAATAGGATAACTATAGATAGAATAACTATAATGCCTCTTGAGGGAAACCAGGTAAAAAAAAGAAACGTATAACTTTGAAATGGGTTGAATGTTGATAGCACATGTTAAGATACTTAGAGTGCAAAAATAATTTTGATACCCAATAAAATTCTTTATTTCTCATGATAGGAGAACACTAGACATTCTACAGATACTTCAAAATTTATATCTGGAACACATACAATGAAACTTAAAACATTAATGATAAGCACTTATATTTCCACATAGTCTGTGCACCTCCTCTCCTCATCTCTTGCCATGTCATTATCTTAATTTGGCAAGGCTCTCTGTTTACCATTCGCTAATGTCTTTTTCCCTTCTTGTTTTGTGCTTTAGAATTGTTAGCCATTTATTTATGAAAGCTACAAAAATACATACAAGAATGCTCTGTTTTTGATTCCTACATGCACTTGCTTTATTAAAAGAAATTATGTGATTGTTTACTTTTAAAGTCAATTCTCTAGAAATGCATTAGAGATCCATTATGTGCAGAAACCATATTAGAGGGATGCTGAGGTTTGGCAGTGAGTATGAATGTATAAGGGATAAATGCATAAGTCATGATTCCTTCTACTAATTCAAGTATAAACCAAGTAACTTTGTGTATCTTAACGTCCTCATATTAGAATGCCATTCTGCTATTCTCTAACCACTGGAATCTCTACATCCTTCAGCTGCCTTCTTTTCTATGAATCCATTCTGGAATTTTATAATCAAAATTCATTGCCCATCTGTACTCTCAAGTGGTTATATGTTTATATGGCATTAATCATTTTGCCCTTTTTAATTGGTTTTTTTTTTTTTTTGCTTTTATATCTGATTTGACCCATTATATTGGTGCTGTGGGCATTCAATTTAAATTAAAGTGAAGTAGTATTAAGAATTCAGTTCTTAGGCCAGGCACAGTGGCTCACGCCTGTAATCTCAGCACTTTGGGAGGCTGAGGTGGGAGGATCACAAGGTTAGGAGTTCAAGACCAACCTGACCAACATGGTGAAACTCCGTCTCTTAAAAAAAAAAAAAGATCAATTCTTCAGCTGTACTAGCCACATTTCAGTTGCTCACTAGCCACGTTTCTCTAATAGTTGCTATGTTGGACATCACAGACTTACATCATTTCCAGTATCACAGAAAGCTCTATTGGACAGTGCTGTGGTAGATCATGCACATCTTTGAAGGCAGTGGTCATAATATTGAAACTAGTAAGGTTCCAAAATTAATAAAATAATACGTCTAAACCAGTTATATCACAGTGGTGATGTGGGGCAAGAAGCAGGGTCGGGATTGTTTGGCAAATAGACACAGAGCTTTGTGTTATCTCGAGTGAGTTCTGTTTTATTTGAGAATATTGTATTCTACTTTAAAGAAAGGCATGCATGTCATATCTGCTAAAATAAATAAAGGTACCAGGAATTTTAAATACCATAAAAATCATGTAGAACGTGTGCCTCAAATTTTAATAAATGTGGCCATAGTGAAGTAAATAGATTAGAGAGAGAATATCAGATTTTTTTCTATCAGTTCAAATATCCGTAATATCTAGTTTACATTCCTATTCAAAATTCCTTAGAAAAAGATTGTTTTAATGGCCCTCATATATAAGAATTCTAAGAAATTCTGCACTATTACTAAAGAAATGAGCACTTTTATTCTTTACTCATATAATAAAAAAGTAAGTTATTGTATTCACTTGAGCTTGAAAAATAACACATAACATTATTCATTTGGTAAAATATACTCCTTTCATTTCTAAGTCTATAGCCATATAAAGCCATCAAATTTTGTTCAATATATACATTGGTCTTCAATTTAAAGATTGTCCATAAAATAGCATGGATGTTCTGCAAGGGAGATAGGCCTGGTACAAGGGAAGGAGAATGGACGTTGAAGCTGGGCTTCAATCCCAGCTCTGCCACTGACTGACATTGTTGTATTGGGAGATACTTAAGTACTCCAAATCCGAGGTCACTGATCTTTACCATACAAGTCTTTTACAAAGTTTATGAAAATGATCGTAGAAGTAACAAGCATCTGTCTGGCATGCCCAGTATATGGCCTTTCAATACTGAGTTAAAAACCTGCCTTCCAGTCACCTTTCAGTACCTTCACCACCTAATTATAGCCAAATGATGTGGGATTTCATACTTAAGTTTTTTTTGATAAATGATTTTCTTTTAATCATTGTCTGTCTTTGGATCTTATCCATATTTCTTTGGTAACAACAATTATACCTAAGAAAAAGTAATCTGAGCTCTCTATTCTGTTGTTTTTTTGTGTTTTTTATGCATATACCATATTGTTTTTGTTACTATTGTCTTGAAATAAAGTTTGAAATCTGAAAGTAAAAAAAAAAAAAAAAGACAAAGTGAGGACAATTTTAATGGAGTTTTAAGACAGAGATAGCCTATGCTATTTAGCTTGAGTCTAGCTTAAAATGACGCAAAGCTCTCAAAATTAAAAGGAATTTTAGAATAATACATTCCACTTTATGTGCCAAGAGCAGCAACACTGTTTGATTGGGCTGGCCTGAAGAACTTTACTGTATAGTAACATCATTCACCTTTCTAAGGACCTAGAGCATAGGAGAGTTACATCCACTTGTATGTTGTTATGGCAGGAGAAGGGATTAACAACATTTATTAGCCTGGTGTTGGGACCCTAAATTATAAGCAGCTCCATTCCAACACATAACACGCACACACACACACACACACACACACACACACAGAGACACACACACAATCTGACTTCTGTTTATTTTGAACCCCTTTTACGATGTCTACCTCTTTAACCATCTGATTTGCTTTGCATGACATGGGGGCATGGAGTGAGATAGGCAGGTTTCTGAACCCCATGCTTTGACTATACTTAATCTCTTAACTAAATAAAAGCCTTCGGTTTCTCATCTATGTAATAAAAATAAACATACTTACCTTGTATGATTATTTTGTTTTGAAGTTTAAATGAGAAATAGATGTTCTAAAAATTTCTGAAGTGATGCTTTCTTAATAAGCAGTAATCTTCCCCCTTCTTTACCTTTCTCAGAGTTATTTGTGAGGGTTCAGTGAACTAATGTAATATATCATGAGAGGTGAAGAGCACAGAATTTGAATCAGGTCTGAATTCAAATCTTGGCTCTGCTACTTATCACCTGTGTGACCCTGGGGTATTATTCTACCTTTTCTAATACTTTAAAAATTTTTTTAAATGGGAATAATAATTCTTAGTTCATGCAGTTTTTGTGAGGGTAATGTAAAGTGTATATAAATTTCTCTGTACTAGCCCTGGTGTTTTCTATACATTACTTAGCTATTATTAAAGCACTCTACTCCAGTTACTATATGTGGTCTGACTTATGTTCAGCTTCTCTGAAGATATCTTTCAAACAAGATCATGAGTTTCTGGAGGAACCAGATTCAACTCTGTTGAATTCTGAAGCACCGTTGGAGTAGTGCTAAGTGCATTATGCTGATGTCTGTTTCACTTTTGGCCAGTAGAATAAATGCCTCGGTTTTTTTTTACCTACTTACCTATCAGCCACTATCCTTCAGATGGCCAAGACAAACAAAAGGTTGGGTAAATTATTAATGTAAAGAAAGCTAAATCAAATTCATGGGCTATCAAGGTCTAATATCCCAGCACTTGTATTGTGTGACTAGAAACTTATAAATGATTAGTGACAAAAATTTCACTCATATTTGTATGATATATGTATATCAATTTATCTCATACTTCGGCCATATCTACTATATTGCTTAAAAAAAATGTGTGTGTGGGGTCCGCTACGATGTCATATAATACATGCCCCTGACATGTACTGAATGCTCCCTAATGACTTCATGATGACTATTTTTAAGGATGAAAATAAAATTATAAAAAGAAAGTGACCATAAGCAAAGAGGGAAGAAAGCAAAGTGATCAGGACGAGGAGATGGTGAATCCCACCAGAGGCTGGCTTGGCCATTGCTTTTCTAAACTTCATGTATGGATCTGTTAGTGTTATTATTCAGTTTTTGTTTAAAAATATTATTTTTGTAAAAGGATCATAGCTGTGACATACTTAAAAATATATCCTTTTAAACTATTAAAATCAAGTATTTGGGAGCATGAAGGATCACTTAAAAATAACACACTGTAAGCCAACCAAGAACAGACAGTCTTGGGCAAAAATTTTTCCTTAAGATTCTTTAAAACAATAAAATACATTGCAAAATTTTCAAAGCATTTCCAAATCTTGCTTTGTCATGCAATCTTTGCTTATGCAGCAGTGATCTTGTTGATGCTCTGTGCAACCTGTCATTTTATGGATTATCCCTATGAAGTAGATGTTAACCACTTCTTATAAGAAAGGCAGAACACAAGACAGTTGAATGGTTTGTCTTGGTTTTTCACAAAGTAAGAAACAGTCAGAATGAGATTTTTATATGTTGGGCTCTCCTGCCTGATTTATTATTTTGAAGTTTTTATGTGGTTCTGTCTATGGAGAAATTGAAAAGTAAACAGATTTAGAGACTGATTGCTGTATATGCATTATTTTCAGACCATAGAAGAGACAAACTTCCAGTTCCAGTTATTTCTGTATGACATTTCTCTGCAAACCAGCAAGGCTTGTTTTATCCAGGCTTGGCCAAATTAAATATGATCCTTGTATTTTTCCCTCATGTTTGGAGATCAAGCAAAATATTCATTATTACACTGTTTATTGAAGTGAAAACTTGTATGTGATTATATGAATGCCTAATAGCCTTGAAGTAAAGACTGTCAAATTCAATAATACCTGGAGAGACTGCACGTATTCTTCTCTACCCCATATTTGTAGCATTTGTTTGGAGGGCCAAAATATTTGTTTTACTCGTATAGTTAAGAATTTCTTAAAATTTTTAAGATTTTTCAAATTCTCCTAAACATAATACACAAGGAACACTTTTTAGATAAATGCTGTGTAAAGTTAGCAAAAAAAAAAAAAAGTTTACCATACCCGCTGATCTCAATATCTTTTCATTTCTCTGTTTGTTTGTTTTAAATTTAATTTTAGAGGCCTGCTGAAGTATCAAACTAATTTAGATACCCACCCTCCCGGCTGCATCAATCTTAACCGAACCAGCTCTCAGAATATTTCCTTACCAGAATATTTCTCAGAACATTTTCATGAACCTTTCCCTAAAGGATTCTCAAAATCAGAAGAGTTCACTCAGAACACATTTGTGAAGATTTGTGTGGAAGAGCCCAGATTCCAAGCTAATTTTCCACAGGTCAGATTAATTTTGTGTTTTGATCTCTACAGAATTTGTTTCCATATGATTGATCAACATCACATATAAATGTGCTTTTCAAGCTATATATTCTTGCATAGTAGGATATTTCAACAGCAAGTTAGTACCTATTATTCCATTATGGGTACCTGACAGTTCAAGGCAAAAGATCTATGATATTAAAGAATAGATAAGATTTCTACTTAACTGACCATATGACCTTTGCATACAACAGGATTGGTGCTTATATCTAAGAGAGGACAAACATTTTTCCCATTAGTTGAGAAAAGCTGGTTGAATAGTAAAAATAGTAGTAAAAAAATCTACCACTACTACTACTAATTATTATTTTATTATAGTATAATATTATGTATAATATTGTAAATAGTAAATAGCAAAATCAATTTATTGAATGCTTAATATTATCTGCTAGGCATTGTGCCAAAATATCCTGTATGCCTAATACAGAATGTGTATTAGGCATACAGAATGTTTTTTGCAGTACTCACAAGTAATTAATATTATCCTCAATTTTCTAATAAAGAAATTGTGCTTACCTTGCTCAAAGTCTCCAAACTAGTAAGTGCAAGAAGAAGCATGCAAACCCAGGTCTTTGACTAATATGCTTGCCCCTGGAAAACTTTCGTAAGTATTCAGCAATTGGTTCAATAAGGGCCCTTATCTACCTCTGTGCCTGTGGGAACTGCCCCCAGGCAAATTATACCTTTTATTCTTAATCTAAAAAAGGTGGAAATAGGAAATAGTGATGTCAAATGTCTCGATAAGAGAAGACAGAGATGTCAAAAGCTAGGTGAATTTGTCGATGACTTTAGAATAGTGTACTAGTCTTGTGTTTATTGTATTATTAATAGTAATCCTCTAGATCCCTTTTAGACTCTATAATTTTCTGAACTTTTCTGAGTTTCACATCATATTCACAAGTATTAGACAAGGCAGGTATGACGACTCCCGTTTTGCTCATGTGGGACCTGATACCCAAAGGGTAAGTGACTGTCTCAAAGGTGCAAGGCTGCTACATTGCAGACCTTGTTCTGCAGTGCTACTCATAATATAGTGTGGGGCTAAATGTTATTATATGCAGAAGAGGCATGATCTGTCTGCATGAAATAAGGAAGATTTGAAACAGCTCAAGTGAGGCTTAAAAAGGCCGTGAAAAAGTTTTAGTTGGAGGTCTCAAAGGGATGTGAGAGATAGAGTGTGTAATTTTAGGAGATGGGTAAGCCACATAGGCTTCTGCACTTTCCATAGTTTGTACTTATCCTGGGATCAGGGCTAACCATGTAACACATATTCAAAATTTTCATGGTTTCCCATTTTTAAATATTATTTTCTGTTCGTCTTATATTATATAAAAGTAAGTGTTAAACAACATGCCTAGCATATTGCATTTTTTAAAATATGCACTATACATATTTAACATATGTGTACATATTATATGTATGTATATTATGCATATACCTTATATACCTTAAAAATCTAGGATTTTCTTTTTTAATAAACATGAGACTCATGCTTTATTTCTGAAATTATCCCCAGATTTATCTGACATTGTTAACTTTCCTTTCTTGTTTTATTAAATATATTGTCTATATACATTACGTATCTGTAGGCATAAAACGGTGTATAAAATAATATATACTTATTTGTTTATGGTAATTACACCCAGAGCATGAGTTTGAGGGTAGGGTTTTGATATTACTTTCCATTTTATTTTATACTTTTGTTTATTTGAATGATAGTGAACATCTATTATTTTTTACTCTTTTTTTATGTTTTCTGATTTAAAATACAAATTAACATGTTATTACCATAGTGTAAGCAATAAGCAATTGGGAAGAGTGTAGGTTTCTGCAATATGAGAGTTTCTTGAAGTTTATTTTCAAAAATTTATCTTAGACTTGGCTTTGGATTTCTGGACCTTTGTGCCTGTACTGTGCTGAGAGACTTTACAGGTATATCCGGAGCAATAAGCCAGTCACCATCATTTCTGTCATAAGTCATCCCTCAGATGTCATGGAAATCCGAATGGTCAAAGAAAATTTTAAAGCAAGACCTGGCCAGGTGAGTCAGTGGTCAGCAACTTTTTAAATAGCCTTTATCCTTACGTAATTTTTGGAATTTAGCAAACATCACATCATTGAAATAGTTGAAATTCTAAATTGGTCATTTAAAACTTATCTGTTTGTTGCTTTTTAGTATATTATTCTACATTGTCCCAGTGTATCTGCATTAGAAAATCATCCATTTACCCTCACAATGGTAAGAAACATATCTCTTGATTTTTCACATTTGTAGGGTGCTATGCATTTTTTTTCTTTTTTTGTGTCCTCTCATTCTAAAAGGTATTCAAGACTATCATAGTATTCCTGATGTTTAAGTAACCATCCTTTTACAAGGAAAATAGTTATCTGTTCAAGAACTTTGTAATTATTCTTTATTATTTTTTTTGACACCTTACAATTCAGGAAGTAGTGAATTAAAATGTATTAAAGCTTGTTGATTCTAAATGTAGGCCAGGCACAGTGACTCATACCTATAATTCCAGCACTCTGGGAGGTCAAGGCAGGAAGACCAGTTGAGCCCAGGATTCCAAGATCAACCTGAACAACATAAGGGGACCTCTTTTCTACAGTAAATTAAAACAAAAAAATGTCAGGTGTGGTGGTACACACCTGTAGTCCCAGCTACTAGGTGAGGCAGGAGGATTCCTTGAGCCCCAGTGTTTGAGGTTTCACTGAGCCTTGATCACACCACTGCTCTCCAGCCTGGGCAAGACAGTAAGACCTTGTCTAAAAAAGAAATATATATATAAATTATATATATATATAAAATTTTGTGAATATTTACTCTTCTCCTTTTATATGGAAAATCTGATACTTAGACAATTTCTTTAGTGATTGAATTTAGCGGAAATACAGATACTCTGGGTTGGGGTGGAAGCATTAAAAAAAACAGTGTTTAGAAAAGGTAAAATCCAGTGTAATGGGAGACAGAATGGGAAGTAAAATTAGAAAAATCAAATGGAGTAAATAATGGCATGGGAGGGCATCTAGCTAAATAATGGACAGCATCAAATATGATTAGCTAATCAGCATATTGTTTAATATTATTCTCAAAATAGCATGAGCTCATTTAAAAAATTTAGACAATTCACAGATATAAAATAAAATAGAAACTTAAAATTATTTTTTCCCCACTTCCCAATCTTTTACTCTAAAGTTTGACATACATCTTTCCAGATATCTTCCCATCTGCTTCTGCATATATGAGTGTCTAACATTTGTTTACCGGATCATATTCTTTTGTAACTGGCTCCTTTCACTCAACAACGTATGATGAACATCTTCCCATATTACTATCTGTGCCTCATTCATGTTAATGACTGTAATATTCCACAATAGGAAAGTACTGTAATTTATTTGATACTCTCATTGATAATGGAGATTTGGACTTTATTCAGTTTTTAAGAAAGACATTTGAGAATCGAGACCACATGTTTAAATCTATGCTTAAGACAAACAAGCTGGAGGGGAAAGGCAAAAAAATAGCTGATGACAAAGAGCTGAGATTTGAAAGTAGGGTTGTAATGTGAATGGGAATCATTTTCAAATTGGATATATTATTCAAGTTGAAAATTCTGATATTCAAGTGAATATTCTGAAACCTTGGGCAAACTACTTCAGTTCTTTGTAAATTTGGTTCCTCAGTGTAATATTGAGATGAAAACACTACCTATTCATAGCTATTTTTTGTAAATTTAAGTGAACCATTACAAACTAAGGCATGTAGAAGACCTCCTGGAATAAGAAAATGTCAGGTACATGCAAATACATGGTAGCAATTACTATGACTTTGATTTTCAGAGTTTACCCCTTGAGAAATATATGCTTGTGCAGACAGCTAGACCAGAAACTTCCATATTTAAAGGACCAAAGACACAGAAAGGAAGTGTCAAATCAAACCAGAAGCCATTCATTCAATAGCATTTCTTAAAAAGAAAAAGTGATTTCTGCTTCACTTGCTTCAAGTTTTGCATTCTGTGTGTAGTAAACTTGTTTATTAATAATTAGGAAAAAGTTTGACATCCAGTGACATAATTAGCAACATTCGATTGTATCAAGAAAGATAGCAAAACTGACCTACCATGAGGACTGAATTAATTAGTAATTGTTTCCCCAATAATAGTGATAGATGAGTCCAGACACCATTTCATCTGGGGCTGCATTGTGGCTGGCTGGAGTAAGAGGATAAATACGTTATCAGGAGGCATAGAGAAAATTTAGTTGCCTGCATGGAATATAAAATTGAGATCTTAGTGTCTTCAGGACATAGCTCTCTTCAGAAACCAAACAGTCATATCATGTCCATCCTTCCTGTGGGATATGCATGCCTTACAAGGTGGTTTAATAAGATCATCTTTGTTCCAGGAGGCTTGGGTAATATACCTTACTAACACATGTTCAGGTTTGGGCTTTCAGCTGAATTATGTTTTACTTCTGATAGTTGTAAAACATGTTCCCATCTGTCTGCATCTGTATATCCCATATATGTAAAATTGGTAACACAAAAATAGAAGGGAGTAATTGAAAAGGGGAGAAAATACACAAGTTTGTCCTTAAATAGTTTAAGAAGTTTGGCCTAATCCTGGGGTCATAAGAGATTTACTTCAGAAATTAACCTTCCCTTGTGTTGGCAACTTTCTTTTCAAAATCATTTCTTCAGCATTAAATAGAGAATATGGAAGAAGAAAAGAAATCAGTTGCTAAGTACCAAGTACAGAGAAGAGAGGATTTTTGTTACTTTTTAAAACTATTTTTCAATGTACACAAAAGTAGAAAGCATAGTATAAAGAACCCTTACGTATTTATCAAAACTATAGAGGGTAGTTTACTTTTTAGTATATACTCTATCACTAAAAACTTTTTTACTTTCTTAAAACAGTATGTCAAAGAATTTTTCACCTATGTTCACACTGAAGAGAGGCTTCTAGATCTAATTTCTTTCCGCAGGTCTAGGCCCTTTTCACAAGACAAAGGGAAAATACAAAGAAGTGATGTGGAGAGCTGGAAGGGCTTTTAAGTAAGTGCCTTCTGTGGCCTGGCCTGCTTCTTAAAAGATGATTATGGTAACAGATGTGATAGCCTTGTAGCCAGCTTGAGGCACAGATGGGAAGAAAAGAAAAAGGAGAGAAAGGAATATAGGTAACAGACAGAAGAAAAGGACCTAGAGGTAGGAGATGACTGAGAAAGGGAAACCAAATTATATGTGACATAAAATAGTAGTAACTGTTCACACAAAGGGCAAAAACTTTAGAATTCATTTTCAGCTCCTTCAGTTGTTACTGCTGTGTCTGTGAGTGTATCTCTCAACCTTGCTAAGGCTCAGTTTCATCATCTGCGAAACAGTGCTAGTGATACTTACCTGGAGGGGCATCCTTGTTATTGTCAATATTAGTTAACAAAATCACATGTGTAAAACCCTTGGAACGTCATTATTGGTCAGTACTTGGTAATAAAGATATCATTATTTGCATAATCTTAAAATATCTGGTTTTAACTTGGATTGTTGCTTTCATCTATTAAATTATTCATTTTTAAGAAGCAAATATAAGACATGAGCATGTGGTTTTTCAACTTGAAAATGAGAAACGGAATATGAGAGTAGTTTCGGTTATCTGAAAATCTGTCATATGGGTGAAGGATTTTTTTTTTTCTTTTAGGATCCCAATAGGCAAAAAGTTTTAGGAAAATACATTTTGATTTAACATTATAAAGACATTTCTAACAATGAGACCAGTCTAGAAATTACAAAGAGCTATCTCACAGGAGTGTTTGCAAGGATGATTGCACTAGATCAGGATTTTTCAGTCATGGCAGTATTGACATGTTGGATCAGATAATTATTTGATGGGTTGTGTTGTCCTGTGTATTATAGGATGTTTTGCAGCCTCTTTAGCCTTGACTCACTAAATGACAATAGTATCCCCAGTGTGACTGCCAAAATTGTCTCTAAATGTAACCAGGTGCCTTCTGAGGGGCAAAATCACCTATAGTTGACAACCACCGCATTAGATCAGTAGTTGGCCAACATAGCTTCCAATCCTGAAGGGCTCCAGGATGTTCTTTTAGAGGCCACTGTGAGAAAGGAGAATTTAAGGACAATAGATGTTGAGGGATGGGAGTGCTTAGCTTGTGTTCTGGGGACACCAGTCGTGTCAGTGAGAACAGCTCACTTTCAGACAGTCTCTGTTAGGAGGATTCTGCTAAAGTACTCATATAAACATCATCATCTAAAAACATATTTTGCTTACTCAACTAGAATCCTTTTTGGAATTCCATGAAAATTATTTTGGTTACCATGAATTCCTGAATACTTTCATGTGATGTAGACCTTTGAAAGGGAATTTGATTACTTTTCAAATTCAAAATTCTTTTTTTTTATATTCACTGTCATCAATGCCCAAATAACAGTTTGGATAAGAATAAAAAAGAAAGTGAGATAGCAGTATAAATATCTGACAAGTTCATCAAGAATTAAAATAACATGAGGATAGCCTCATGTACTTGATATTTTTGTTGTATAAATGAAAGGTTTGTTTTTTCCCCCTGTGGGATCTCAAAGTATGGAAATAGGAACAGTATATTGTTCTTGGAGAACAAATATTGGTTTAGTGACCACTTTGGGAAAAAAAATAATGTATTTTGATTGGTGGAGAAAGACAAGGGAGCTTTTCCTCACTTCAGGGAAGCTCCTTTAGGTGTATGAGGCTCAGGAGCCTATGAGTTGCCTCCTCTAGCAAAGGACATCTCACCCTGGGCCTTGACTCTTGAGGAAGCCCAGGGAGCCCTCAGCATGAAGGCTCTGAGTCCATTGCAGGCTTGTTTCAGAAGATTCAGAATCAGAAGTGTATGAGATGAAGATAAAGAGGTTGGATGTCTACAGTCTATATCCATCATAGTTTTTCTTTTCTTACCTTTTTACTTAAAAAAATTATCTTATTTCTCCTGGTTCTGTAAGAATTTTTTACCAAAATGACAAAGAGGAGAAAAAAGGATAATTGTAGTAAAACCAGGTTTTGGAGACCACTTCTTTCATTCCTTTAAAAAACCATTGTTCTCTGAAAATTATCGCAGATGTTGGGAGGGGGCATGGAAGAAGGAAGGAAGGAAGGAAGAAAGGGAGGGAGGGAGGGAGGGAGAGAGGAAGGAGAGGGAAGGAAGGAAGGAGAGGGAAGGAGGGAGGGAAGGAGGGAAGGAAGGAAGGAGAGTGAGGGAGGGAGGCAGGGAGAGAGAGGTGGAGTGAGGGAGAGAGGTTGGGAGGGAGGAAGGGAGGGAAGGAGGGAGGAATAAAAGACATTTTCAATGGCTTAGTTTGGAAAGTGCTGCTTAATATGTATTTTAATATGCATAGTGCCTACTAATATATTAATGGATTTGAGAAGTTCTTTAATATATAATCTCGTTAATTTTTTTTTCTTTCTTTTTTTTTTGTGACAAAGTCTGACTCTGTCACCCGGGCTGGAGAGCAGTAGTGTGATCATGGCTCACTGCAGTCTGGACTTCCAGGCTTAGCCTCCTGAGTAGCTGGGACTACAGGCACATGCCATCATGCCTGGCTATTTTTTTTTTTTTTAATTTATAGAGATAAGGTCTTTCTAAGTTGCCCAGGCTGATGTCAAACTCTTGGTCTCAAGCAGTCCTCCTGCCTCATCCTCCCAAAGCGCTGGGATTACAGGCATGAACCACCCCATGCCACCAATCCCATTAAATTTTGTTAACTCATTTAGTTAATGCTTTCTCATTTTCCCACTTTTGGGTCTCACCCTGGGAACCACCTCATTTTCTTTCACGCATTTACCCCTTAAACTCCACCCATTCTCTTTGCCTAAGAACTCTCATTCATCCTTCACATCCCATCTTCATATCACTTCTGCTGAGCAGCCTCCACTGACCCTCCCAATTAGATTAAGTATCCTGACCTTTTTCATTTTTTTCACATGCACTCTTCAACACCAGTCATTAAATTACTTGTTTAATTAATTTCTGTTCTCCTCAGAGACCATACGCTCCATGAGCCCTTTGAAAGATGAATTCATAACACAGTATCTGGCACATAATCGATACATATCTGTTGAAAGAGTAAAAACCACCTAATATATAGAGTTCAGGACCTAGCGTGAGAAGTGCTTTGTGGATAGATATTCCTTCCCTCATCTCTTTATAGCACACTCTTTCTTAGAGGGTGCAACTACACAAAAGGAAATGTTGGAGGGATAAAGAAGAAAGGAGAAATACTTATTTTCAAAGTGGCTTTCATTTGGAGTAGACTGAGTCAGAGTAGAGTGTTTATTTAAAGTCTAATCTTTTAGGTGATGGTACTTACTTCTCTCTAACAAAAGAGGAAAGGAAAATGTACCTATGGCAAACGTCTTTAGAAAGAACCACCAAAGACAAACAGACACAATTTGTGGATTATATCTGGTCTATGACGATGTCATTTTTCACCTCACCTCCCTTATTTTCAGGTGAAACAACATAAAAGTGCTTGCTCCTCCACCTGTGCTTATATGACAAATCCTATCAATATTTCTTAGATTCACCTAGCACGTTGTAGGTTGAAATAGATCTTGGATCTACAAGGTTAGGTTTTGTATTCACATTCATTCATTTTTTTAAACATCAGTTTTTGTATGTTTTACTTAAACTTTATTAAACCTCAATTCTAAATACTGTTTTCTTAAAACCAGTTTATCTCATAGATATTTTAAATTTTTATAATAGTTGGCTGAAAATAAAATTTTAAGGCAAATAAATTATTTTTATCAGACCATCTGTTTATCATGTAGGCTTAGGAAATGGTTTATACCTTTCCCAGATTTGGGGGGTTGCAAGCTTGCTCATTTGTGCTATCCCCTAAAGGAGTTTTTGTTTTCATAAGTGGAATATAGGCAAACCTTGCTGCTGATTAGAAATGAATTTGAATAGAGCAAAGATTTCTAAGCCAAATTTTACATTAGTTATGTTAATTTACAGTCTTTTCCTGCCATTTCTTCTTTGTCCAATTACTTCTATTTGGCACTTAAAAATGTAAAATGCATGCTTTCAAACATTTTCACTGCATAGTTGTCTTAAGAGTTCCTTTGAAGTAAAACAAAATTTCCCATTTGGTGATTCCCACTAAAAAGTAAGTATCACATCTTTGTCAAAGATAATAGTACCTACTAATTAAGTGCCTAAGAGGTTCTTTCATAGCTTTTGCAAATATTACATTATTTAATTCTTATAATGTTTCTATGAGACATGTATTGTTAACTCAGTGATGCAGAAAAGAATGTGGCTCAGAGAGACTAAATAGCATGCCCAAAGTCACACATTTAGTTGAGGTAGAGTTGAAATACGAACACAGACCTGTCTGTCTGAGGCATGTTATTAACTGTTCTGCACTGTCTCTCTCCTGCCACACCATCTGTCCATGCTGAGGGCTTTCTTATTTCTAACACTGCTATAATTTTTGGACATCTATATTGCTGGAGTCAGAAAACAAATATAAGTTTAAAATTACCATTTGGAACTGAGGTTTATTGAAAACACAAATATGTATTTTCTATAGAAATATGAAAGCTTTGGTTTGTCCATACTACTAAGCTCTTCTAATACTGTGAAGTGGTGAAATTTGAGTAAGTCCCCCTGTTTGTAAAAGTCTAATACTTGTTTTCATATACTGTGCTAGTTAGAAAGAATCAAATCGATAATATATACAACTATTTCACATTCAGTAGTTTTTTTATCTCACTTTTTAAGATGGAGATTAAGCTTTTCAAACTGAAAGTACAACTTTACAACTTCAAAGTACAAAAGATAGGGCACAGAAACACTATTTCGGTCAAGGTAAAGCTAAGCTTTAAGCACTGATTTATTGGGAGTGCAAAAGTTGGAGTTTTGATTATTTAAAGTGCTTCACTACTTTTTATACGTAACATTGACTTCCCTACACAAGAACGGTATCCTAATGTGATGGATTTTCCAAGGAAATTGTGATTGTTTTTTTGTTGGTACACCTATATTCTGTCATGGTGAAACCTCACACACGTTTACTGACAAAACTGATGGAAATTATAGGACATTGTGTCATATCAGATCGTGGATTTTAGAATATTACAGCTTGAGTTGGAGACCTATATGCTCTACTTTCTAATATTAAGACTGTGGACATGAAAATTAACATACTTAATTTTTGGTTTACTTCTTTATAAAAATGTAGTTAATAGCAACTTCTCCATGGAGTTACTCCACTATTAATCAAAAAGATATAATTAAGAGGTATGTGTGATGCTGGCATATAGTAAACTCTCTATAAATAGATTTTGTTATGGTTGTTTCAGATAGTTACTGAGGGACTAAAGACATGGATTAAACTAAGATTTTTTCCCCTCATTCTTCATTATGTAGTAACTGACTAAGTTTTGGCCACAGATTGTTTTAGAAACAGTCTTTTGGGGGACTGATGACTAACTTACCATTTATGGTCTTCTAGCCTTAAGGATGAATGATGTTTTAGGTTAGGTTTCCTTGGAAACAGGCTGGGAGGCATATTGCATGCAGCAGATTTGTTGGGAAGTATGCTTAGGAAGACAATCAATAACGACTGACTAAAAAGACAAGGCACAACCTAAATTATGTGTTACAGATCCATAGAAGTCTCAGAAGATCTGATCGGAGCTCTGCAGATGAGATGATAGCTTGCAGTGGTCCTATCTTGAAATCAGGGGGCCAAACCTTTGTAACCCCCAATCGACCAGTCCTTGGATTTGAGATACCTCCAGGTTGAGGCACTTAGACATAGGCCAGGAAGCTTTGTTCTATGGAGAGCTATTCCGGGGACAGGTCTCAGTAGCGAGCCCTCCCAGGCAACCCTTCCAGAAGCTGGAAGAATGGCGAATGAGTGTGTTGATCCTGGAAGTCGAGAGGCGGGTGGGAAGGGAAAGGGTCTGAACAGTGCAACACAGTGTCCATTAAGTAGGTTTTAAAAACATAGATTTTTTATGAGATAATTCTCCATTTTTAACACTAGAAATTAAATTTGAGGTACATATAAATTCTAGTTTGTCTATGCTAACTGAACTTTGAAAATCTGTTGTCCAAACAATAAATTTATTTACATTTGGGAGGTCTAAAGCATAGATTGTTGAAGTGACCAAAGAAACCCAAATAATACAGTCAATAACAAAGTTTGAACCAAAACCCATTTCTTGACTCTTCTTTCACTTCACACCTTTATTGATTTAAAACCTGTGTAGAATGTAACGTTTTGTTCTTCAACTATGTAATGGATGTCTGCAAGTATTTTCCGGCTGTGCTCTGCAATTACCGAATTTAAGATTTTCTACCAAATCAAATCCTATATTAAGGTATGTTCTCACCTAATTAGCTGTATAAATTAGAGATAATTGGAAAAAGCCCTAAGTTAAGAGAGCATGAAACCTACTGCTTACTACAAAATATAGCATCTCTTCATATTTAGCTGAGGTAGACATTATTTTCATACTAATTTCACGGATTCTCAATTATAGAAATAATGCAGAATCTGCCTTTTAAATAGTAGTAAGGAGTTGATGCTTACATGAATACCTCTTTATTCTTCTGTTATTATTTTTAGTCAGGAAACGTGGTTTCCTGACATCTGTATTCTCCGTTGTGTGATTCATTGTTTTTAAGCTTGAATAACCTGATTTCACATATTTTTCCATGAGTCAGAACCATGTCTAGCTGTTAGTTTGTTATTGTCTGCACTTTTACATAGCATAGCTGCACTAGCCATCATTTTTCTACTTTGTGTTTTTAATCTTTTAACCAGTCACTATGAGAATAGATTTTCCAGTTTTCAATGAAAACCAGGCAAGAATGGCTATGGATCTTACAAACATTGGCAACATTTTATTGCTATTGTTTGTTTAATTTTGTGGGTTTCAATGAAACCAGGAAGTGTGCAGCAGTTTTGATCTCTGGTCTTGCTCTCATCTATTTAAACCTTAAAAACTGCTTTGCTCTATGGTTTCACCATTTTATTGCTTGACCAAAATTAGCTTGGATACATGATAGGTTAACATGGCAACAATGTATCTTAACCATAGATGAAGCAAAGTGGTGAAAATTACCAGAGAAGATGATTAATGTTCATGAAAAATTAATGGGACATCTGAGTTTCTTGAGACTTAAACATCGTCTAAGTGCTTTAGCTTGGCTTTTTTCCAGGGGAAATAAAAATATTCCCTTAGTGTCTAATGAGAGTTTGCGTGATAAGTATGAACTTTAGCAGGTTAGCGTTTTTAGAGTAAATCTCCTGAATATTGAGCTTAATTTATCCAATCCTTATTTTTGGATGCTTCTTTTTACCTAAGGACCCAAAGGAAATGATGAATAAAGGTTTCTTTCTTGAGTCACATCCCTTCTAGCTATTGCTCCCTTTCTCAGCAATCCAGTTCCTTTCCTCTCATTCTCTTAAGTCAACCAACTTTTGCCCACAGCAGAGAACTAAAACATTTCTAGGTTCAGCAGTGATCATGTTATTGTTAAGTTCTCACTCTTCAATGGGCTTGACCAATAAGCAGCACTTAATACAAATGATCATTCACTTCACTGAAACACTTTTTTCTACTTACCTGTTTTTCTCCACATTTTCTGGCTGTTTTTACTTAGTCTATTTTTGTTGTTCCTTGTCATTCCCGGAAGCTCTAAGTATCAGAACATATCAGTGTCCATTTCTTCAACTTCTCTTCCTCTCTAGCGGTACACATTTCTCTGGTAGTCTCTCTCATCATCTATATGCTTTCCCGTCCCAAATTTATATTCCCAGCCCAGATTTTAACTCTGCAATTCTGACTCATATTTCCAGAACATTTAGGCCTTTGGATTTACTTTGATGGATATAGGAGTCGTGGAAGAGTGTGGGTAGAGAAATGACATGATATGGCTTACTTTTCAACAGGATAATGCTGGCTGCTGTGTTAAGAGTAGATAAGAGGAAGCAAGAGCAGAAGCAGCGTGTCCAGTTAGGAGTCCAGTTAGGAGCTGTTGCAGTCATCCAGTCGAGGGATGATGATGGTTATGACCAGGGTGGTAACAGTGAAAGTGTGAGAAGTGATCATATTCTGAATATACTTTAAAGTTAGAGTTAACAAAATTTATTCCATGGATTGTATATATAATATGAAAGGAAGAGAAGTCAAGGCTGATTCCAAAGTTTTTGGTCTGAGCAACTGGAATTTCATTAAGATAGGGAAGGTTGGGGATGGAGAGGAGGTTCTGATGGAAATTTGTGCAGCTCCACTTAGGACGTGTTATTTTGTGATGATACTTAGAATGCTTTGATTAAATATTTATGCAGCAAATGACTGGCATTTCAGCCCTGCCTTCCTTGACCAGTTACTTCTATACATAGAGCCTTTTGTGTTCTACCCTCTTTGTCTTGGGTTTGTGGAGTAGTAGTTACATAGCTTGTGATCAGAGCAAAGTGAATTTTGGGATAAAATTAACTCATATACAGACACAAACAGATTTTTTTAAAAAAAATAATGATCCCCAACTCTAACTTCCTCCTATTGCCTCTAAGACCTGAGTTTCTCCAGTGTTCTGATCAAAAGATGGGCTTGCTTCTCAAGGTAATCTCTGTTTGAAGGAAGTGGGATTTTGGCTTCATATGTTTTCTTCAGTCAGTTCCTAAACCACTACCTCATCCACTTGTCACTTTTCAAAAATTTGTTGACATCTCTTTATTTTTCTTATCACTCTCATGTTATTTTTGCCATTGTGGTATCTGTTTTTATATCTCTAAACTGTTATTTTAGTATTCTCTTTGCCTAACGGACCTGAGGTAAATGCACATGTTCAATCCAAGTTAATAAAAATTCCATTTACATATTCTTCCAGAATCTTTCTTTTTAATATTTAACATATTTTTCATTCAAATATACAATTAAACACTTTTTTCTTTCATATAAACACAAAAGCATTAAAGTTTTAATTTGTCAAAATGTTTACTGTCATGGCGTTGCATTAATTGTGGAAGAGTCAGCGTTCCATGTTTTTGTCTTTTCGTAGACTTTTAGAACAGTCTTTAGTTGTGAAATTGCATGAGCTCCTAGCATAATAGTCTGTGGAGTATTTTGGACACTAAATAAATAATTCTTGAGTGAATAAATAAATTCCAGAAGAATTGCCCACCTTTGACATTTTTATACATTCTCAGGTTAATTCTCCTGTATTTTTCATCCAGTATTTACTATTCACTTGATATTATAATATTTATTCAACTGATACCCTCAATGTGTAAGGTGCTATAGAATATATAATAATGATTTAGAAATAGTTCTTGATCTCAAGACTTTTACAGTTTATTAATACAGGAAAAATTGCATAAAAATAAAGAGCTAGACTGTAATAAGGAGCTTAAGACTCATACTCATAATTTGAGTGCTCAGGGAAATGAGAATTTTCTTGGCAGGAAAAATCAGGATATCTTTATAAAATGGTGGCTTTTAAGATAAACTTTGAAAAGTTGCTAGTATTCAACATGAGAAATGGAAAAAAGAAGTCACTTGAAATGAGTAGGCTCCTATGTGGGGAGATGAAGGGACTAGAAAATGTATTAGTTGGTAAGTGTTGGTTTAGCTCAATCAGAGTAAATAAAAGAGAAACATGGATATAAAGCCAGAAACAATTTGAAACATATGTGTTTGGCCATAGGCCACAGGACAGAAAGAATATGGGTGTTTTTTCACAGAGGAACACAAAAGGTTAATCAATAGGAGATTGCTGTGGTCAGACATTTTCATTGGGAAGCCTGTTTGAAAGGAGATGAAAGGTGATTGAATGCTGGCAAGATAAATAAGTAGTATTGCTTAGTGAGATTTGAGTCTTTGTTCTGAGAAGGACATAGGCTTTATTTCCAGATATATGGAATTAGAAGGAGAAGATGGTTTTGTAAGTTTTAATAAGATAACTCATTTTAGATATGGTAAATTTAGAGTGAATTTCAGGTATAAACATCTAACAGGCAGTCAAAAGTATGAAACTAAGAACTTGGGAAGAAAGGGTTCAAATAAAGACTTGACAAAAATGATTAAAGAACATCATATTCTGTGATCATTTTCTCACGTTTAACACATTTAGTTCTAGAAAAGTTGCTATTTTGGAATCATTTTTAATCTTTACTAAAAGGCTCTTGATTTACAAATAAAAATGCAGCTTGTAATTGTTTTATGTTGTATAAATTCATATTTATTCAAAAACAATGTGCAGTGACATCAAGTGACATTGATTTTACATTTAGTTCCCAAAC
This sequence comes from Cacajao melanocephalus, assembly GCA_963573385.1. Taxonomy (NCBI): domain Eukaryota; kingdom Metazoa; phylum Chordata; class Mammalia; order Primates; family Pitheciidae; genus Cacajao; species Cacajao melanocephalus. The sequence goes on along the minus strand of CAUYLG010051115.1, from coordinate 68,201 downwards.
GTGAGACAAGTTACAAATATCTTTTTATATTTTGTTATAAAATTATTAGTCGTTTGTGCACATTAAAAACCCAGTGCCATATTGAAGAAATAATTGGAAGTTAAAGGTTATATTTTCTCCAGGACATTAAAGTACATAGTTCTCCAGATCTGTTTTTACAGTTAAATTGTCACTTTTTATTTTTCTTAGACTTAGTTGAATATATATTCTATTATTTACATTAAGGTCGACGTGATCCAAACTTTATTTTTTATTTGGAGAAACTAAAGAGATTCAGGAATATCTTAATGTTTTCAGTTAAATTAAAATTTCAAAATACTTAAAAATTATTATCATAGCAAAGACTTGGATCAATTTTAAAACATAGGTATATATGAAATAATTGTGAGACTTCTCTGTCACAAGTTAGTATTCCTAAAATTTTATTATATATTGTCTTCAATGAGAAAAAAGCACAAATATCTGTCTTTTTATTTTAATATTAATGTGTGCCAAACTACACATATTATTCTGTAACTTTTTTAACTGAAAAATATCCATGAGCATATCTTTTTATTCATGTTTTAGGAGAAACAACGACACTATGGATGGGTATCAATACTTGTACTATTTCTTCCCTTTAAGATGTTTTCTGAAACAAAAAGACAGTGAGAAAACAGTGAATCACTATAATGTATTCCAGCAATATAAGTGAATCTGCATTTTTTTATGCAAAGATGCTAAAATGTGATTCTAAGATCTTCAGTTTTCAAACCACATGTACTGAAGTCATTCTTTATGTTATTCTGTGAAGCTTGCTTACAAATATGAGGTTACAGGCTTAGATAAAGACTGTTACAGTTCTTAGTTTGGAGAGGTATCAGTGACTTATAAAGACATCATTTCCTAGAAGTTGAGAGAAACAATATTTTGTTTAACTCATTCAAAATCAGACCAGCATTGGAAGCTATATTGATACCTTGAACTGGTACTTAGAAGAGAGTTTACAGTCTCCTATGAGACCCAAAGAGATGTTAAACATTGTGTGTAATTACCTTTTACAATATCTGCTTTGAAAGAATTGAATGGAGATATTAATATTTGTCAAAATATATGTTTTATTTTAGAATGTGTTATGAGATTAACTCAAGCCACACGTACCCTCCGGCACACAAGAACAAACATTCTTTGCTTTCCATTCTGATTCTTCTTGACTTTAGGTTATCTTTTTATAACGTGAGATCTAGTTCACAGCGAAGGACATCCAGTGTCACGTGGACTATCAGATTGGTAGCTCAGATCTCTGTTGTGTATCTTGCGTTTTGAGAGCTACAAGTTTTATTATACAGAGACTCTGGCCAGCCTTTAGTAGTATATAGTAAAATCGTGGGTGGTTTTTGTAGGTAATATCATTTTATTTGGAGATTTACTGATGACAAAACTGGTTGCTTTCAGTTATTAAAAATCCCAATGTAGCCTGGGTGTGGTGGCTCGTGCCTGTAATCTCAGCACTCTGGGAGGCGAGGTGGATGGATCACATGAGGCCAAGAGTTTGAGATCACCCTGGGCAGCATAGCGAAACCCTGATTCTACTAAAAATACAAGAAAAATAGCTGGGCATGGTGGCACATGCCTGTAATCCCAGCTACTTGGGAGGCTGAAGCAAGAGAATCGCTTGAACACTGGAAGGCAGAGGTTACAGTGAGCTGAGATTGTGCCACTGCACTCCAGCCTGGGTGACAGAGCGAGACTCTATCTCAACAACAATAACAAAGTTACAATGTAAATAAAACAATTAACTGTAGAATCACAATGATAAATAAAACTAAATTTTAATAGTATAAATGTTTAAACAATGTCACTTAAAATATTTCAATTTACTTTAATATTTTATGCTACTGTTAGCAATAATAATCCTACCAGAAACACTGATTATAAAGTTGTAGTTTGCACATTCCATGGTACATTAATTCGAGTCCTTGAGCATAGATTATGTGCTTTTAGTTTATAATTTATTATGGATGACTAATGTCTACCTTATAATATATATTATATATAACATTATATATAGAATACCTATCTATACAAATACATATTTAGTGTTTTTACTGACTTTTGAGCTACCTTTCCTTTTTGCCTAATTAGTTGTTAACATATCTTCATGGTACCTTCATCTTCATTTATTTCTCTCTTTATAGCATCCCTCCATGACCTCCATTAACTAGTCAACACAGTGAACTCTGAAGTCTTGGACTTGCTTTATGGAACCCAATCACTGATCACAGGACCCTTCCACTGCCATTTTCTTTCATCTTTGCCTTAACTTCAGCCCCTATTTCCTCTTAATTCATATTGTGGCATACGGATTCTACTAATTATCAACACATGCTTTTTTCCTCTTATTCCATTTGATTTCTTATGCAACTTACCCATTTTATGTATCTTTGCTTTACTAGAGATGGTGGCCTGCTGTAATTAAGAATTAACAGACCTGGATCCGAATTTTGTCTTGTCTTTTTATTGGGCAAGTCAATATTTTAAGCCTCAATTACTCCATTTTCTTATCTGTAAAAGACAACTCTGTAAAGTTATTGTAAATTTTGAAAATCAGTCACTTAATACTTCCCATGGCACACGGGTACTTGATAAAAGCTAGGTAGTCACAGGCAGATGGTCCCTTACCCATAGCCCTTAGTTTAGATGCATTTTTAGAATTCAGAATTTATGGACTTTAAAAGGTATGCATATTTATTTATATAGTACTTAATATCTCCAACAGAATGTTAGTCAGCATGCTTAAACAAGTTGATAATTCTGTAGGACAATACTTACATATGAATTTTTACACAGAAATATTAGCCTCCCATTAATTCAAGTCAGATATTGTTACCAAATGAGTTATGAAAAAGAACATTATTCAAATTTTGGAATTCAGGATAAGGGAGTAGGAATCCAGAAAATAAGAGGAGGTTTTACATTTTTCTTATTGTAAACTAAATTTTATTCTTTCATTTTGACTACATGGATGTCTTCTAGGTTTCCTAAATATGAGACCACAGCACTTTTTTTAACCTACACTTCCACAGCTCATCCCCTTCCCCATGTAGCCTCACCACTCCAGATTTCTTCTGAGAATTAAGAGTGGGAATGAAGTAGTTATTTCAGTAGGAGCATAATTGTTGGGCATGGAAGATTAATGTCACATTAAGAATTTTTTCTCCGTGGAATTTGTTAGGATAAGTATATAATATCTAGGGAGAAAAGGACCCAAAAAATCATTAGTTTTTATTTCTTCCTTTGTGATTAAAAACTGGCTTTTCTTATATGTATTTTAACTCAGAAGATGTTTTAGCAGGATTTGTAGTTAAATGAAATACATTAGCAATTTTAAGGTGCATAATGTATTGTTTTATAGGTTCTAGAGAAATATAGATAGTCTTATTGATATTTCCACTGATAAGGATCTACATAGATTTTAGTCTGCTCCTTTTTATTGTCTATTGACTTGGAGGACTTGCTATCAGGATAAAAGTTGTAATTGAATTATAATCTCACAATATGTAGTTATTAATCACAATTGATCCTAGTATTTATTACTTTTTTAGTGTCCTACTGAAACCAAAGCAACATTTGGGGTTCATCTTAAAATAGTAGGAGACTGGACAGGTATGTAGAACATACAATTTTAAGATACATTCTTTGAAAATAATGGAACGTAACAATTTGAATGTGTTTTATTATAACTTCCAGCATGTATAGAGATGTGTGTATGCTTTAAGCTATTCTGGTTTTTGTTTGTTTGTTTGTTTGTTTTGCTTGTACAGTTTTGACATCTATATTTTCTCTTTTAAGATGCATTTTTGCAATCAGAATATCTTGGATATCAGTAATTATTAGTAATATATTGTTCAATATGTTTGCAAATAATAGGTTTCCACCTACTTGTCAGGTATACTGGCAATAGGGGGAATGCTGAAATGTGTTTCTTAGAAAACGTGAGTTTAAAATATGTGCTTGGTTTGACTCTCAAAATAATCAACACCTGGTATTGAGATCACACAAATCCTCCAGTTCTTTCATGATATTTTTTGTTGTGTTTCTGTATATGTAGCAACTTCACAGTATCTTTGGAATAGATACTTTTAACAGCAGGCTTATTGGTGATACTTTACTTGTCTTCAGTGAATACTTTTTATTATCTGAGAGATGCATTGTGCTAAGAGCTCTGAGTAAATAAAAGAAACATTATTCATTCTTGTATTAATATTTCTGTGGCCCAACAGAATAACTGACGAGGACTCAGTAAATGTTGGCTTGTTGTTTGGTTATGTTGTTGTTGCAGGAAAGAATGCAGATATAAACAAGAATGCAAATGTAAATTTAAATATTTTTATAATTAGGAGCTAAACAAGAGGTTGGCATGTAAAATCTGTAGGGAACAGGAAAAATGTAGCTTAAATATGGTCTAGGACTGTAAGAGAAGCTTCACAGAAAAGACAGAATTTGAGCTGAAGCTTAGAAATCAGGCAAATGAAGAAAGATGTAGATAATTTAAGTGAAATTCACAGTATTGTCAAAAATCAGGAAAGGCAATGATTAAACTCTCTTTGGAAAGGATGAATCCAATCAGCCTTTAGTCAATTAAACAAAAGCAAAGTCAATCAAACAAAATGAAACAAAAATAATCAAACAAAAGCAAATATTTTGTTCTGGAGAGTAGTATAGAAGAACCATTTAGGGCGAACCTGGTGAAGATCATGAATGCCTTAACAAAATATTAGAGTAATTGAGAGACTTTAGAGAACTTTTGAAGCATTTGAAGCACCATGATGAAAATAGTATTATAAGTTGCTAGTTAGATAGATTAAAATCAAGGGAAGACTTGAAGGTACTTAAAGGCAGAGGGGAAAAGAGGCAGTGGAGGGGCGAGGATAGAAACTGGAAGTAATCGATTTGTGAACACAAGTTAAGAAGGTAGCATTAGAAGGAAGAACCTAATTTCTGTAAAAACCAGGGAAGGATAAGATGTTGAATAATAAGAAAGACGTGTTTGAAATGAGGAGTACAGTAGTTGATATAAAGAGCTTATTTCATATAGTTGAAAAATAATAGTGGTAGGTATAAAATTTAATGTCTTTAGAAAGGATAGCCAACTTGGAATTGGAGACTTGAAAAAAAGGAAGGAAATCTACAACATAGGATTTCATGGGCAAACATCTAAATGAATTAAAAAGATCTTTGAGAAGTAATGACTCATTCAGAGTCATGAAAAACCAGGCTTACATGGATAACTTTCAGGTGGTAGCATTGAAAAGAGATCATGGTCGTCCTCTGATAGATATACACTGGTGGAGTATCAACATATGAATAATCACAATATGCCTAAAATCGGTTGATATAATCACAGTTTTTTGTTTGTTTTTTCACTGTTTGGAAATAAAGAATAAGGGAAGTCCTTTTCTGGTGAGAATCCCAATATAGTAGGCATTAAGTTCAGTTGTGAATGGTAAATTGGTAGAATTCTATATCTGAAAGGAAATGCACAATGAAAACATAATTTAATTCATAAGACTAAGCAGAAACTCCTGATGATTTATTATTAGCTTTTGTTACCGAGTTTCTTCACAAAGTGACAGTCTATTACCATTAGCTCATTAAAATAAACAATGTCTCACTATTTTAATCATCTCTTCTAGGAACACTTAATAGTGTTAATTTTATCCTCCTTTTTTAATGTACTGTGCCGTTGAGAAAAACAAGATCATTCTATTTAGAGTTCAGTTCCAGTCAGATGCTTTTCAATTAATAGACCTTCTTTGTTGTTGACTTGAAATATTTGTTGACTTGGAAAAAAATAAGCATTAATGCAGAGAACCCCTAAATAATCATGTCACTGTCTGACACTTTAGTTCAAAGAGATTTAGCTGCCTTACAACAATGAGATTACAATTTTTGAAGGAAAAATAGGAGCATTATCTTTGAGATCAACAATCATTGGTTTTTATTCTAGAAAAATTTATTAAAACTCAGTATTAAGAGCAGTAGTTATAGGAAATACCAAAGATATACCTAAAACATTGAATATCAAAGTTTGTTTTTTTTAAACTGACTTAGAGGTATTTAAGTCAAACTGACTTTTTGTTGTTGTTGTTGTTCTTGTTTTTGTTTGAGACAGTGTCTCACCCTGTTTCCCAGGCTGGAGTGCAGCAGTGTGATCTTGGCTCACTGCAACCTCCACCTCCTGGGTTCAAGCGATTCTCCTGCCTCAGCCTCTCGAGTAGCTGGGATTACAGGCACATGCCACAGTGCCCGGCTAATTTTTGTATTGTTAATAGAGATGGGGTTTCATCATGTTGGTCAGGCTTGTCTTGAACTCCTGACCTCGTGATCCGCCCGCCTTGGCCTCCCAAAGTGTTGGGACTACATGCATGAGCCACCACACCCAGCCAATAGTGACTTTTTATTTGTTGAAATATATTTTGCATTGGCAGTGTGCAGGGACTGAAGATCAGGTTTAAAGTAACTCCATAAATGATCTCTCTAAGACTAATCAACTATACCTAGCTATCAAGTGCTGGAAAAGCAAGCGAAGAAGCTATGCAGCACACGACAAAGAAGCATCAAACTCTCATATTTGTTGTCTAGATTTTCATTTTCACCAGACCTCTGGTTGCATCTTCTAAATATGCAGAAGACCTGTTAAGTTTAGGAGATTCTTGAAACACTTTAGATACAATTCAGGTTTTTTCTTGAAATGATGGTAGTAGAGTGGATGGATTGGATTACCCAAGTAGGTGTCTCTTTTAATTGAATTACTATCTTGTTGCTTTTCTAGAGTAGCCATTCTTTCCAGTTTCAAACATGTGGTCACAGACTATTGACTAATCATTTTAAGTGTACAAAAATGTTTTGTTAATTTCTTCATTACATATGATTAGTATTGATTAATTTCTGAGATAATGCTATACCCTTGCTTATTTTGGTGGTCTGAATAGCCGCTTATTCCAAAGATGTTTGAGTTGTACTACAACGGAATTAAAGACATAACATCCACATGTAATTAATGTAAAATTTCTGCCATTGATTCCTTCAGTAGTTATTGAATTTGTAATAATTGTGAATAAATATTCAATAAAGGACTTGTTGCATGTATCACATGACAACGTTTCTTTGAATCTTGCACATAAATACCCATATTGTCTACTGGAAAAGCTTTCTACGATCCAAAGATATTGTTATCTTTTAGTATTAAAAATGAGAAGACAGGGATATATGTTATTGTGGATTTGCCTTAGTCACATGATACATTGACAGCTCACAGTACAAGTAATGTTAAATATAGGTTAGTTAAGGACTGGGGCACAAAAGAATTGATAACTCTCTGTTTGTTTCTATATCACTGTAGAACCCAGTCATGTGTCAGGCTTTATCTAGATTTTTTCATGAAAAGATTAAAACAAAACATGTCTTATGTGGTTAAAGTATTTTTTTTTTCATTTTTGGAAACTGCTTGTAAGTCAGATTATGACCACACTAAATTATATTAATGTTATTACTTTATAATGACAACATATTTTAGGCCAATTACGTCAACCACCTCACACTAGATGTAACTGTGAATGTCTTTTGGTTGCTGCAAAAAGCCAGTAAATAAATAATAAATCATATTTAGATATATGTAATCTCACAGAGTTTACACAGTTCCTGTTCATATAATGTAAACTTTAAGCTTATAATAAATGTAATGTTCATATATTTATTATAAGCTTAAAGTTTACGTTATGTGAACATGAACTGTGTGAACTGGAAGTACTCTTTTTGTTGTTACTCTTGCCATGACTAGTGAATTACAATGATTAGTCATTTGTGGAAAATGATGTTTAAACTATTTACTTTGGCTAATCATCCAATGTGTGCTAAACACCTACTGTGTTCCAGACTGTGTATTAGTCACTGGAGATACTGCATTGAACAAAAATGACAATGCCTCTGCTCTTATAGAGATTGTATTTTGGTCCATGGGGAGTTTATCATTTTTTTGGAGATGTTTTGGTGTGATTCTATCTCCTGCCATTTGGCTGTGGTTTATAGATTGTAGCAGCCTCACCTACACCTCATGTCCTACCAGCCCCTATGGATGGTAGTAGTTTTCTGCTACTCTCTGGATTTTTTTCACCATCCTCAATTTGGCTTCTCACTTATTCCCTCACCTAAGTCATTAGTTCCCTGTAATGAACTTCTTACACTTTAATTATGCAGTCGTGTTTCTGGCCAGATCTGCACTGTAACACAGGTTAGCAAAGCTTTCTGAACAGAGCCCTGAATAAAGAGGAGAAATATATAGGAGAACTGCATTTCATGAAGTGCAAAAACCCAGAATAAGCCAAATACTTGTGCTCAAGGACCAGTAAGAAGTGCAATGTTCCTGACACTGAGTAACTGGGAAAGTTGTCATTGATAAGGTCTGAGAAATACCCATGAGTCAGATCAGGCGAGCAATTGCAGGACTTCAATTGTATTACAAATATAACAGAAACCTATTGGAAGATTTTGATCAGGACTTGACTCATATTTTGAAAGGGTAACTCTGACTGCTATATGGTAGAGGTAAGAATATATGTCAATTTGGAGATGAGTTAAGAGAGAGGCCCTTGCTGAAGTCCAAATTAGAGAAAATTCTAGTTTGGCTTAGGGTGGTAGTGACTGGCTCATGAGAAGTGTTTGGATTTTAAAGGTACATCTGACAGATTTTCTTGATGTATTACAGGAGGGATGTAGGAGAAGTTAGGAATTAAGGAAGACTCTAAGGCTTCTGCTTGAATAAGTGAACGCAGTGCTGCCACTTAGTGAGATGGCGAGTACTACAGCATATTTGAGAGGCAAGGGTAGACAGAGTTCCATTTTAGACATATTAAATTTGAGAAGTCCTTTAGATTTCCAAGAGATGAGCTTGCATAGGCATTTGCATATGTAAGTCTGCAAATCTGGGAGCAGTCTGGGTTATTTTATTTCAGAATCATTTGTATATTGATAGATTTAAAGTATTGAAGCTGGATGGGATCACCTACAGCAGTATTTCTGATCTCTGTTAGATCCCATACTTTGTTTAATAACATTTTATATCCCGATTTTACAGTCTGAAAATAAAATTTATAGACATTAGGCACAACAAAGTCAATATAAGGTCCTAATTTAGTAAGTATAAAGAAGCTATTAACATAAATTAATTTATAATACATGATTTATGGTGGATATTTAAATTTTCAGACATGACTCCACTAGAATTAATAATAAAGTAGGTAGATACTTGTACCCACATATAGAATGGTTATGAATAAGACATTCTAAATACAGGCTTCAAATACAGTTCAAGAGCTGTAAGCACTGTTTCCCTTACTTTCTTAGCTCAGAGTGCCATGACAAAATACTGTAGACTGTGTTTAAGCAATAAAAATTTATTTTCTCACAGTGTGAGGGACTAAAAGTCTAAGATCAGGGTGCCAGCCTGGTGAGTTTCTGGTGAGGGCTCTCATCCTGGCTTGGAGAGAGCTGCCTTCTCATTGAGTCTTCATGAGAGACATGAACCACACAACTGTGAAATGTGAGGAGAGCTCGCTGTCTCCTGTCTCTCCTTATAAGGACTCCAATTACATCAGATAAAGGCTTAACCGTTATAACCTCTTTTAATTACTTTCATGAAGGTCCTGTCTCCAAAACAGCCATACTGAAAGTTAAGACTTCAACGTCTGAATTTTGGGGAGATAAAATTCAAATCGCAGCACTTATGTTGTGATTTTTCCAACATGGTGAACAGCTTTTGGTTAAGTTCTAGACACAACGGAGTTCAATATTCCTTTAGTTTCCAGGGTGATTGCAATCATAGAAGTTTCATTGCATATTAAAATCATGCAAAAACTTGGTATTTTTCATAATCGTAAACGATTTTTACATTTACATGAGTATCCAGCAAGTCATTTGTAAAGCATGCAAGAAGTGAGACAATTATTTGTTCCACAGTATTCTCCGCAGCATTGAGAATGCCTAGTGTCCCTGAAACCCACCCACTATATATTAGTAACTTCAGAATATTATTGAGAACCAAATTGCTTCCACGAGTTCTCAAAACCTCCCCTGGGAGGTAGCACTGTCTCATTAGGAGTAACTGCTTTGAGGCATGGGGATAGATAGAGTAGAGATATAACAGAGGATTGAGCCCTGAGACATTTCAACATACAGTGTTCAGCAAAGGTAACTAAGAGGAGTGCCACCAAAGTTAGAAAAGAATCAGGAGTGTTTGATTCTTAAGATACCATAGGACAGTGTTCCAAAAAAAAGAAGGATTGATCAATGTTATCAAACGCTGCTAAGAAGTGGAGTAAAATGAGGGCTGAATTAATGACTTTGGGAGCTGTGGTTTTAATAGAGTGTTAAGAACAAAGGTCTAATGGAAATAAGTTTAAGAGATAATAAAAGTAAGAGAGGACGTGGAGCTGGTAAGTCTAGACAAATCTGGCAGTATGCTTGGATGGCTCCTAGGAGTTGAGAGAAGGTGTTTTTCTTCCCACCTCTGTGGTCAGTGTAGTCATGTCTGATAGCTTCCCATCACTCACAGGGGTAGTAGTTATTCCACAGAAATTGACGAACATCACTCCTGTGGTGTGAATGTGTCCCCTAGGATTCATATGTTGAAATTTAGTCAACAATATGATAGTATTAAGAGGTGGGACTTTTAGGGGATGATTAAGTCACGAGGATAAAGCCCTCATGGTTGAGATTAGTGCCTTACCAAAGGGCTTGAGGGAGTTGGTTTACTCTCTTCTGCTTTTCTACTGTGTATGTTCCTCCCCTTTTGCCCTTTTGCTCTTCTATTACGTAAGAATACAGCAATAAGGCACCATCTGAGAAGGAGAGAGCAGCCTTTACCAGGCACTGGAGCTTCTGGTGCCTTGATTTTGTGCTTCCCAGCCTTTAGAACTATGATAAATAAATTTCTGTTGTTTATAAATTACTTAATTTGTGGTATTTTGTTATAGCAGCTCGCTAACAAAGACAACAATAAAGTAGTGCTTATGTATTTATCTATTATTAGACCTGGCTATTAAATATTTGCCAGAATGCCACTGGACAAATTCTAAGAAGTTTGTATGTAAAGTGAAATAAAGAGGTAAGTCAAGAGCTGAAAGGAGGAAATAGGACAAGGAAGATAGAAGTTAAAGGTATGTGATTATTTTATAATAATTATAATAGTATACTAAGTATGTTATCATATATTTATACATTTATTTGAATGATGAGAATGAAGTAGAGAGAGGAAGGTTTATATTGCTGGAGAAATTGAGGATATAGTTCCAGGAGCAAATGGAAGATGTACAAGTTTCTGGGAGGAAAACTTGGGACGCTTTTCAGGCTCAAACTGAGGGTTAGAGATGCATAGAACTTACCTAGAGTCAGGGATTATTCCAGGGAAAAAAATAGCTTGAATGGCTCAGAAGGGTGACCTAGCTTGGAATGTCAGGAAAATGTCATGCTCTTGGGAAGCTTGACTGGGGTGGCATCCAAATGTCAGGCCAAGGAAGAGCTTGTAGGTCTTGCTATGAACCTTGGTCTTTTCCCGAAAGATGCTAGTGAAATATGAAGGAGTTTTACGCAGGAACTGAAATCAAATTTACCCTTTATATGGGTCACCCTGCCAGTGTTATATCAAATAGAAAGGAAGAAGACTAGGTTGGAAGCAAAGGCATCACATTAAAGATTTTTTTGGTGTCAAGCAAATGGAAGACTTTATCTTTTGAGTTTTTAGAAAGGAGTGATCTATGGTGTCCAATGAAATAGGACTGAACAGTATTCCTGTTAGCCTCATAAAAATCATGTCATTAGGAAGATGCGAGGGGAAGGTCTAGAGATGGTACTGATTGCTGTGAATTACTGAGCGCATTGGAGAACAGTAAGTAGAGAGAGTCAGTGTACGAAAAGAGGCACATAGAAAATGAGCCTATTTCTAAATTCTTCATGTTTCTACATTTCCCCAGAACTATGAGAATGATTGATTTTATACTGATCTGGCTTGTGATTAGCAGGGGTAGATGAGTGGCAAATACAGATAAAATTACCTGTGTATATATCTAGATGGATCTGTGTCAAGATGAGGATTAACCTATGATATCTTAAAGTGTATATACTTTGTATAATGAAACACTGTAGTTCTAGCCTCACGTGAGTCTATGTGGAAATCATTGAAGATAATGAGATAATCTGATGAAGCTTAACATGGCTTATTTACTATCACAATATAGTAAATCATTCAATTTATGTGAGCTGGACATAAATTCTGCAGCCTCAGAAAACAAGGAAATTTTTTGATTAAGAAAATGAGAGGCACATTATATGTGTACTACAATTTAAATGCCCGTCTGTTCTCAGGAGAGAGGATAAACTGTTTTTTCCTTGTTTTCTCATTTTATGAACATTAAATATATGCTGTCATGTTTTAGTAGGTGACAGCTCACTTAAAATGCCACAGAAACATAAACATTGCTTAGTAAATAAAAGAATTCACTAGTCATTAAGTTTTATTGATTCCAGCCATTTTGCAAACCCAAACATAGGAATAAATACCAAATTTTTGTTTTGTATCCAGTTTTTAAAATGTTACTTTTTAAAAACAGTTTTTGGAGAGAGGTCTTGCTCTATCTCCAGGCTATAGTGCAGTGAAGTGGTTGTGGCTCACTGCAGCCTTGACCTCCCAATATCTAGTGATCCTCACATGTCAGCCTCCTGAGTAACTGGGCCTACTGACATAGACCATCATGCCTGGCTAATTTTTTTATTTTTTGTAGAGGCAGGATTTTGCCATGTTGCCCAGACTAATCTGGAACTGCTGGGCTCAAGCAATCAGCCCACCTCAGCCTCCCAAAGTGCTGTGACCATAGGCGTGATCTGTGCTCGGCCAAAGTGTTACTTTTTATAAACAAATTCTATAATTGCTGGACCTGGAAGTAGAGTAATGATAGTGAAGTGGTTTGTTTTATGGATTGTTATGTTTTTATTAGAATTGTTCGGTTGGTAAAAGTAGTTTAGAGTCTCTGTTATCCAGTATTTTCTGCTTGATTTGACTATGTAACATGAAAGAAAATAAGAATTATGAGGGATTTTCTTGGTAACATAACTTTTTAATCAATGTCAAAAACATGACAAAATGTACTGAATGGCTAAGAAGGCATCTGTCACTTTGCCAAGTGAGCCTAGTGTTAATGGACTAAATAATTTCAAAGGAGGCAAAAGGGCAAGGGTTTTGTGCCATTATCCTTATTATAAGGAACATTTTTAAGTACTCATTTTCTTGATACACTTGCTAATCATTGTATGTATTTGCTTGTTGCTTTTCCCTGATTCATAGGCTTGGTCTATGGCCAACACGTCCTCTATTTAAGAACAGAGAAGACTCACTACATGGTTGATTTTGATAGGCTTTAAAGGACCACATATTGCATGGCTTGATTTTATTTGCTCGGGTCTTTGGATATGAACTTCGTAAAAATATAAAAGAAAATCTGTTTTTTTAGGGGGGTCTTGGTCTTGGATAAAATGGCGTGTTTTGTCTTGAATATACACCTAGGTGGTATTCAGTTTGTGCAGAAACCAGGAACTGAATTTGTATCGAGCTGAGTCTTGATCAGTTTGAGGTGTTTCTTTTGATGAAAGCCAACATTGTTTAAAAAAATGCATTTGATGTGTCAAATGAAAATATAACCTTTTACTTTAAAGGTGCATTGTAGAAAGCTTAGTAGCAATAATGTGTTTATCCAAAAATGCCTCTGTTACTTGCTTTCACTTTCTTTGAAACTGTTTTTTTTCACCCACCTTCATTTGTTGTTATAGGTTAGCCTCTGTGGCAATAAAAGAGAGTTTATATTTTTATAAGAAATCCACTTGTAGGCATTGATTCATTGATGTATGTAGAGGCCAAGAAGTCTGTCTGTAGTTCTTTCAAAAGCTGCTTTTGATTTTTTTAAAATAGCATGTTTAACAAATAGGAAGCAAAATAATGAGTATCACAGAAATAGACTTTCATCATTTTGCTCCCCCTGAAAATCAAAGGATCCATTAAATAATTTTTCTTTGTGTAATACTTCATTGCCTACCTTCAGACCTTACAGTATTTAAAAGTACCAGGTGTTGAGGCATGCAGATTGCATATGACCCTGCTAAGCTTTCTCTTACCCTGTAATCCTTAGGCAAGAATCAAGTAAAAAAAGGGAGGGGAGAAAGGGAGTACAGTATATTCTCAGGAGAGAATAAGGCAATACGATGGCAGTGGAAAGAACCCTGGACTGTGAGTGTTTTTGCTTCGTTTTTGTCTTGTGTTTAAGTATCTTTGCCGCTTTCTAGCCATGTGACTGTGGAACTATCAGCCAGATGGTTGGTTTTTAGTTTCCTTGTCTACAATATACCAAATTGAGGGAGTTGTTTCCTAATTTCTCAGTTCATTATTGCCGTAAAATGGTATAATTATTTTTGAAGAAAGAAATTCTAGGATATGGTCAATTCAATTCCACATAAAGTGGGAATGATAGTAGATAAATTTTGGTATAGTTCAGAAAATATTACAGAAATATTGTAAAGGATATATATCAAGTAAAGGATTTTTATCTTACTTATTTTTTTTCTTATTGTTGTTCTTATTCATTTATTAGCTCTGGTTGTACACACACGTCATCTTCTGAAAATTACATGTATGGGTTTAGGTTTTTTTTCCCCCCCACTTATATAAGGCAGTATAAAATACTGTTTTTTATATTACTTGGACATGGCCTTAATATTTGCAAAAAAAAATAGTTTTATATAAGCAGAGCATGCAACTGATAAGGTTTTATCTTCTAGAATTATAAATCATTTCATTTTCTTCTAGAATTTATTTAGAAGTTATTTTCATTTGAATCCTAGAATCATATGATACAAGATTTGCCTACATATGTAATATATATGTAGGCAAATATATATATTTACATATATATGTATGTGTATGTGTATATAAACATATAGACACATACACACATACACGCACACATAGAGACAGAGACAGGGTCTCATCCTGTCACTTAGGCTGGTGTGCAGTAGCACAATCATAGCTCACTGTAGCCTCAAACTCTGATGCTTGAGCAATCCTCTTGCCTCAGCTTCCCAAGTGGTGAGGACCATAGGTGTGCAACACCACACCTGGCTAATTTTTTAAACTTTTTTGAAGAGCTGGGGTCTTGCTATGTTGCTTAGGCTGGTCTCAAATCCCTGGCCTCAAGCTGTCAAATATTGGGAATGTAGCCCTGAGCCACCACACCTGGCCTGCCTATATCCTTAATAAGAAAATATTCTTGCTGTGCAACTTGATTTCCTGGTTTATGTAAAGTACTACTAATTTGAGTGCCTCTCACATTGATTTGAAAGTAATAGTTTCAATAGCAACTATTGTTACTATTATTAATATTGTTAGTATTGAGTTACCATAGTAATAAAGGACATTCGCTTGATTTAAACAAACTTTTCAGGTAGAGAAATGTATGCTCCATATCTTTCTAGGTGGTGTGAATATATTCTAAGTCTGCCCTTTAATTCTTTTTAGAAGTAATTTGTTTTTCTAAGATTAATATGCATATATCCCAGGAAATGAAAACACCAAATTTTGACAAACCATTAATTTCTTTGAATCCCTAGACAGAATGCACTTCTTTCCCTTTTAAAAATAATTTTGTAATTACATTCTAAACCTTTTTCAAGTAGCTGTAATGGCATTGAAGTTCTTTTGTTACTTGGCATTTGTGTGTGTGTAATAAGCGAGCTGCCTTGGAGATAATAATTTGTTTTATTCATAGTATGTGACAAATAATAGGTGCTCTATAAAAGTTTGTTAGATGAGTGAAAAAGTGGATAAAGCATTATTTAACTGATGAAGTTCTGATTATCCAAAGTATTGATTTTACTTCCAATTCTAAATTTTATGTCATTATGAATTATTGATATATATGTAACAGAGCAAAAATGTTCACCTTATCTAGCACCATGGCTCAAAATAACTTCATTTGTTGGTTTGTTGTATTTTTTATAAAACCTCTCCACTTCTTTTGCTTTTTATTACCTACGTATCCAAGCTAAGTAGATTGTTCTGTTCTGAAATCTCAGAGCACACATTTAGCACATATTTACTTGTAGTGTTTGTATCTTTTGATAATACGTGTGTCTTCTCTGCTAGACCTTTAGCCCATTAGGAACCTAACTTGGTGCCTGACTTATAGTGCATGATCAGAAATGTCACTGAGAAATTACTTATTTTAGATGTTCACATTTTGTGTTTATATATTTAAATGGTAATTCCTAAATGTGAGAAAATTAATTTGTACCTTCTATTTCAAGCAGTATGTGTGTGTGTGTGTGTGTGTGTGTGTGTGTGTATCATGTGTCTGTATTGGTGTGGTGTTTTCCTTGGAAGGTGGAGGAAGGGATAATACACCAAGATCTGTAATATGGGGCATATGAACGACAACTGCTTTTGAAGATATGTTCATGTATGGTAGTGTGCCCATCCATGCCCTATTTCTACTCTTTCAATATATACACATACAAACACACATATAGATAGAAGACTGATAGATAACTTTTAGATAAGTACTAAAAGTTAAAATTCAATCAAATCTAAAACTTAAAAATTCAAAAAAGATATATATAAAATAAAAAGTTGTTATATGTGATCAGGAGCCAACAAGCAATACATAACTGTTAGAGTCAAGGTGGGCATGATCAGCATACTGGACAGCGTGGCTGGAAGAGTAATCAAAATGGATTGGCAGTGACCACCTGCACATGCCACAGAGATGTTATTTAGTAATAGCTGGAAAGTTCTAGAAAAACAGAAATTATTTATTGCTGATCTTTATTCTACTTAAAGATATGCACATGCATCACACCCAGTAGTAGCCGAGAACTTGGTAGAAGTTCTCAGTGCAAAGTGGAGATCTATGAAGCACCTCTGTTGCAGGTTAGATTAACTAGAAGGGGTATGTGTGTGTATGTGTGTGTGTGTGAGAGAGAGAGAGAGAGAGAGAGGGAATGTAAAATGCTTACTAGGGATCAATACCAATGACAGGAAAGAGAACAAACAGGGTTTGGGTGAAGGAAGAATTTGAACCACAAAGCAGGTTCAACAACTCCAGCCAAATTGATAGAAAGATCTAGAGCAAATATTGCCCAAGAAAGTTGCCTATATAGCGCTGAAATTTCTTTGCGTGTTTAGTCACTGGATGTGAGTTGCTCTGTGAGAGGTATTTGCTTTGCATCTGAGGCTGACCCTGATGGAGCTGACAGCTGGAGATTGCCTGCTAACTGCACTCTCCACAGCTGGTCAAGAAGTTCTTCACTGAAGAGGCACTTGGGGGATACTTCTCTATGTCAACTACATGATCCCTAGCTTATTTTCTTATTAATATTTAGTTAAAATAAAATCTCATGTGAATACATCCTAGCAGGATGCTAGGAAAGCAGGCATAAACCAGAATAGTCCCAGTCAAACAAAGACACATGGGCCCACTCCCGTTCTGTGATTTTCACAAGATTTCTTTTCTTTCCTTAAGCAAATATTCTTTTTTGTTTTGTTTTGTTTTGTTTCAATAGTTTTTAAGGTACAGGTAGTTTTTGGTTACATGACTAAATACTTTAGTGGTGATTTTTGAGATTTTAGTGCACCTATCACCTGAGCAGTGTACACTGTACCCAGTATGTAGTTTTTTATCCCTCACCCCCTTTGCATTATTCCCCCTCTGGAGTCCTCAAAGTTCATTATATCTTTCTTCTATCTTTGAGTCCTCAAAAGTTAGCTTAGCTTTCACTTACAAGTGAGAACATAGGATATTTAGTTTTTCATTCTTGAGTTACTTTACTTATAACAATGGCCTCTAGCTCCATCCAAGTTGATGCAAAAGGTATTATTTTGTTCCTTTTTATGGCTGAGCAGTATTCCGTGGTATGTATGTATATATATACCACATTTTCTTTATCTACTTGTTAGTGAATGGGCACTTAAGTTAGTTCAAATCTTTATTGTGTTTTATGTTACTGTAAACATGCATGTATATGTGTCTTTTTCATATAATTACTTCTTTTCCTTTGGGTAGATACCCAATAGTGGGATTGCTGGATTGAATGGTGGTTTTACTTTTAGTTATTTTTTTAAATTTCCGTATATTTTCCATAGTCATTATGCTAATTTACATTCTCACCAGCAGTGTAAAAGTGTTCCCTTTTTGCCACATCCCCACCAATATCTACTGTTTTTAGACTTTTTAATTATGGCCATTCTTGTGGTAGTTAGGTAGCATCTCATTGTGATTTTAGTTTGCATTTCCCTGATGATTAGTGATGCTGACCATGTTTTCATGTTTGCTAGCTCTTGTATATCTTCTTTTGAAAAATGTCGATTCATGTGATTTGTCCACTTTTTGATGAGATTGTTTGTTTTTTCTTGCTGATTTGTTTGAATCCCTTGTAGATTCTGGATACTAGTCCTTTGTCAGATGCATAGTTTGAGAATATAAGCAAATATTTTTTAAGCAACTCAAATTTGAAAGGTGGCTTAAA
The DNA here is from genome assembly GCA_963573385.1 of Cacajao melanocephalus. NCBI lineage: Eukaryota > Metazoa > Chordata > Mammalia > Primates > Pitheciidae > Cacajao > Cacajao melanocephalus. The sequence goes on along the minus strand of CAUYLG010051115.1, from coordinate 49,601 downwards.
GATCACTGAACTAATCTGACTTAGTTGTCAGTTCAGAAAAGGAATTAAGAACATTGGCAGATACAGGTCAAGAACCCAGGCTCTCTGACAACCTGTTGAATGTTTTTTTTTTTTCTTTTTTCTAGAGAAATTATTTTCTGCTTTATTTAGGTAAAATTGACAAGTAAAATTGTATATTTTTAAGGAGTACATATGTCTGGTATACATATGCATTGTAAAGTGATTGCCATACTCAAGCTAATTAACATATTCATCACCCCAGATAGTTACCTTTGTTGTGTGTGGTAAGAATACTTAAGATCTACTTGGCTTCACTGCAATAAAAAAATTTAAAAAATAAATTGCTTTTCAAATGTGTAAAAAAAAATGAATCTGCTTGGCAACAGTGTCTTTTCTCTCATGATCTGTTGCTGCTAAATACTGCAAACTGTATGTGAGAAGAAAGATCTGTCCTTTGGTAATCCCTTATTGTGTATACTCTCTGATAGTATTTCCTCCATTAAGAAGTAATCCTCAACTTATATTGCCAAAAAATGTGAAATAATATCAATATTATGGTACAGTCATCTTATTGCCCTTGTTTTAGAGTACGAGGTAGTGTCTGGTTCCTTGAAATATAACTTCTGATACTATTAATAGGTTACAATATACTAGATGTTTTTAAAACTAAGGTAAAGACTTTAACAGGATCTTAATCTTTAATATCCCTTAAGGATTTCATTTTGGTGTCATTAAAAAAAAATAAAACTGGCAAATTAGTGTAATGTGAGTATCAAGAGAAAGATGCAAAAAATTTACCTATTTATAAAAACACAAAGAAATTCTTTTCAGATTCCTTTTCTTTAGGGCAATACTGTCTCACTTAGAAACATTTTATGACTTTCTTTTATTGCCCTGCAAATCTAATACTCAAAACAGTTAAAATATTCATTTTCATAGTGGAGGCTACAGAGAGGCAGTTAGGTAAAGGAGATTACTGGAAGGAAAACAATGATTTGGAATTGGCGAAACCTTTCTGGGTCCCTCTAGCAAACAATTGCTTCTTTTTAGGTTGCTGTTGAAAAAACTAATCCATGGCAGTGATCACATCTCTAGATGCAAAGGTTCTTTAGGTTACACAAGAATAATATTAATCAGTGTTACTTTTTTCTTTTTTTTTCTTTGTTTTCTTTCTTTCTTTGTAGTAATAAGAGGTTTTATTTTCTTCTTATCCCAGGAATAGATTTGCATGCTGCTAAGTTGCAGTGAGATGAGATCACGCCACTGCACTTCAGCCTGGGTGACAGAGCAAGACTGCATCTCAAAAACAAAAAACAAAAAACAAAACATACTGCTTTTTATTGTTATGTAAATCCTTATTGCATTTTGTGTAGTCTGCATATTGGGGTAGATTAGAAACTGGCCATTTATCTGCAAAGGATAAAATGAAACACGTTGGTCACAAAAAATATACAGAAAAGTTTCAATTAGAATAGGAAAGAATATTTTATTTTTCTCATCTTCGTTTTCAAATAAGTATACTGTGTCACAATTGATTAGTCAGATCATACAAGTGAATGTAATTGTGTGCAGTATGTCAACCAGGTCTAAGACCCTCATAATCTTTTTGTTGATTGAATGGGAGAAAGGAAGAGTGGGTGAAAGTCTAGAAAAGCTTGTGTTAATTAAGATATATCTCCTACTGGTAGAAAATCATGTTCAGACATTATCACATCATTAGTCAGCTCATCACAGTATCACTTTGTAGAAAATCCTATTTTTTTCCAGTGGCTTTAATGAATTTCTTCTAAGTAGTCCTGTGAAAGGACTGACCTGTAGTGTTTTGGTAACTGTGCCATTTTCTTAAGAAACGGTTTGAGCCTGCTGAGAAAGAAGATCATCTGGTTTGACATTTTGCTGCAAAAGAAGTAGCATTAATATACCATTTTTTTTTTACTTAACAAATAAAACATCAAATTATTTTGGTCTTTTCCTCAAAATCAAATAGAGAATAGGATGCTAATTAAACAATTGATAGGGAAAAATCTGTGGGACTAAAGGACTAAATAATTATAAACAATTTTTCCATTTACTTGAAATTTTCTAAGATAATTATCATTTATCTTTATTTTTATAAAGAAAAAATGAATAATCAATATGCCTTTGTGAGATAAAATTGTTTATATTTAAGAATTTATCAATATGATAAAAATAAAAATTGTTTAAAACACATACTTTTAAAATAGTGTATATATTTTCTGTTTATGTATATATAAACTCTTTCTTTCTTTTTTTTTTTTTTCTTTTTGAAATGAAGTTTTGCTTTTCTTGCCCAGGCTGGAATGCAAAGGCATGATTGCGGTTCACTGCACCTCTGCCTCTCGGGTTCAAGCGATTCTCCTGCCTCAGCCTCCTGAGTAGCTGGGATTACAGGTGCCCACTATTATGCCCGGCTAATTTTTTGCATTTTTAGTACAGATGAGTTTTCACCATGTTGGCCAGGTTGGTCTCCAACTCCTGACCTCAGGTGATCCATCCACCTCAGCCTCCCAAAGTGCTGGGATTTACAGGCGTGAACCACCAAGCCCTGCCTATGAACTCTTTTTGACAATCATGATAGCTATTCAAGATATGTTTCTTGGTATTCTTTGTGTTTATGATAATCTGATTAAAGGATGTTCCAAATATACAAACATTAATTATAGATTTCCTTATGGCTTTATAAGTGATGTCTTTTGTGCTGCTTTTGCTCTGTGTTTGTGTGTGTATGCATGCACACGTGTGTATGTGTGCATGTGTTTTTAGTCCTGTCAATATGTCATCTCCAAAGATTCTTTACTCCAGATTTATAGTCATATGTCTTTTATGATTATATAAAAAAAGAAAAACTTATTGCTGCTAAAAGGATGTGTTATATTATAGTTGTGTGCACTAGAATTCTGATTTTTGTTTGCTTTTAATACGTTTGAGAGGTATTCACTAAACTTCAGTTTATACTATTAGCTTTCAAGGAATATCTTAACCAATACAGCTGTTTGATTTAACAGTTCTTTACCTGATATGTAAAGTTCTTGTTTGCTGTGGAGTTTGGGCTTGATCTTTCAAGACCCATTCTAGGAAAAGGCTACATGGGAAAAAAATTCAAAAGATAAAGTGTTGCACGTCACCCATTTAATGAGTGCACCATAAATTGGCAGGTAGACTGAAGACCAAGGGTTATTTATTATCAAACAGTTTACTAGACATTTGACTGAAAAAATGTTAATTTTATAAATTAAAAATAGTAATATTAGCCCAAAATATCACCCAATAATATAATTTAATATTTAAAAATATGAACTAAAATTAAAGAGTAAGTATAATTACAGAAAAACACATTTTGCTTTTTTGTATTTCTGTATTTCAGAGTACAAGCACATTTGTGTTTGGATCTCTTTAGTTCCTCCTCACCTATATTGTAAGAAGTGTCAGAATGGTGAGGGAAAAAAAAACAGTAGAAGCCAATTACATATCTCTGATTCTATATGTTTTAAGAAATGTGAAGATAAAATATGCATTCTCCTTCTCAGTAAGCACTGGCCAATTTGTGACCACTGTATTCACAAATAATTTAACATCCAACTATTCATAAACTAGGAAATGGCAATTGTCGTCAAGTGTTTATTTTCATGATTTTGTGGAAATGCTCACCTTCAGTTAGTGATGCATTTACTGCAGATGGGGAGTTTAGCTTTGCCTTCTATCTCAGCCTGATTGTTCGACTTTGTCAAGATGGGAGTATGGATCCACTTGCTGTTCTTGGTTGATATATGACCATTTGGTCTCTTCTAAGAGTCATTATGATTAACCTTGACAAACACTTTTCTCTGTGCAGTAAAAATAGATGTTGGAAATAGTTCTTCAGCAAATATTTATCCAGCACCTTAATTATGTGTCAGATAATGTTCTGTATCTTGGTGGCACAATACTCATCTACTAGAAGGAGAAAGAGGGATGGAGAGATAAATACATACAACAATAAAACATAGTGTGATAAGTTTTGTGAAAATATAAGCACAAGGTGTAGTGGTATTTCACAAAAGGGCCAGCCTATTCCAAATCAGGCAGGAGGAGAGAACGAAAAGTAATGGAGGGATCAAGGAAGCCTTTCCATATGTGTGACTCTAGAAGTAACGCGTATCTATTCCTGAAAATGTGCATGCTCTATGCCATGCAGATAGCTATGCAACGTTAAGTATTTCCAAGGTAACATCTAAGATTTTTCCTTTGTCCTTTTTTTTCCCCCTTTTCCTTCTCCCTTCCTCTTTCCCTTCTCCCTCCTATTCGCTCTCTTCATTATGAAGTTCATTGTACTGAGGTTGATTAAATCAATGCTTAGCTCATGGTATACAGTCATCATTGGACTTTTCCAGGCCCTCATTCATTCATTCATTTATGCACTTATGATATTATAATTAATATATACGAAACACAATTACTTACATTTACCCTTTTGCTTCTCTCCCATTTCATCCCACTACCTTTCTAAAAGGTAATCATTATTCTGAATTGTGTGTGTCCTTCCTTTTTGATTGGTTTACTTTATTTCATATATGGCATGTTTAAATAATACATTGCCTAGTTTTTTTTAACTCAATAAAAAATTGTGTTCTGTTATATGTAATCTGCTGGGATTTTATTTCATTCAAACTTATATTAATATGATTCATTCATTATGTTTTTATTTGTAACTGAAGTCATTCAGTTTCACTTTAGTTAATACTTCATTTTGTGAATAAGCATGAATGTCCGTTTTATCATGGCAATGAGCAACTGAGCTGCTTCCATTTATGTTGTTCTATGAGTGGTACTACTGTGAACATTCTCATACTTGCTGTCTATGACACGTGAAACTTTCTGCAGGGTGTATCCCTGTGAATGGAAATGTTAGGCCACAGACTACGCATGGAGAAATGTCTATATTATACAAATTTATAGGATAAATAAATATAACTATTTCAAATATTAATCCAGGCTTAATTTTATATATTTAAAATAAATATATGAATATATATTATTTATATATGTTTATATAAAATATATTTATATATATTCTTAATGGCTACATATATCTTTATGATCAAAATATCATCCATTCATACACAAATGTGTATGTGTGTGTGTGTGTGTGTGTGTGTGTATATATATATATTACATATATATATGTATGTAATACATAAAATGGTGGGTAACTTTCTTATAAAGGATGGATATACAGTCAAAATGGCTAACAAAATAAACCAATAGGAAATACTTCCATTTTGAAATTGTTTTCATGACTTTTATCTTTTCACAGCTTGCTGTTTGTTTTTCTTTTGACAGAACGATTTCGAGATTTGCTACTGCCTCCATCTAGTCAAGACTCTGAAATTCTGCCCTTCATTCAATCTAGAAATTATCCCAAGTAAGCAAAGAGAGTTTACTGGGTTTTGGTAAGGCAGTGGGCATAGTTCTGGGAGAGATTTGGTCAGGCAAAGACAAAATGTAATCGTTCTTGAGATTTCTGAAAATTCTGAATAACTTACCTTAACTAACTAAGATATCTTCTGCAATGTAATCTCTCAGGCTCCTTGCAGCTGGATCATAGAAGAAAGACTTACTTTAAATTGCAACCCAGCTTTGATTGAGGAGCTGCTGCACAGTGCGGGCAATACGCTGTGTGCATCTATGTCTGGTTCTTTTGGCTTGACGCTGTATCAACAGGGACAGTATTTTGGCAGTGATACTTCATCTGGTTTTCTATTTGCTGTCTTTGAAATGAAAGGATTCATTTATATTGTAGCAAGTCATTTTCAAAATAGCCACGGGCTAGGTGTGATTTTAACAATCTCTATATATTCTTATTTATATTGAAAAATAGAAGTGAAATCTTCTGACCCTTTGTTATATGAGGCAGATGTTTTCTTCTCATTGACGCCCTAAGCATACTTCCTTGTTGAAGGAATATGCCTTCATCTTCCTGAAGGTTAAGGAAACACAAGGCCTCTTATAATACATCTCCTCCCCTAAAAGCTGACTCATGCTGAATCTTCATCCTTCCTATGGCATCTTGGGGCCTCCTCTATGAGTGTTTAACTTTCTTTAATAGTTAGTATGCAAAAGGCTAAAGAATGAATAAACTAATATCTGAAATACAAAAGAAAGGCCATCAACTTAAAGGAATAGAATTTGGTTTATATATATTTCATCTGACCACTATGCCAAATTCTTTGATTGCTTTGAGAGTTTTTTTCAAGTATTCATAAGCTTTGCTTTCTGGGGAAATTATTTTCCCTCTAATACTTAACTTTGATAATGCTTACTTAATTATAATCACAAAAATAAATATAGAATCCTAATTATATTGCTTGTGCATTGTTTCAAATATTAATCCAGGCTTAATTTTTAGCAATAAACTTTCAGTCCCCTGATAACACACACAAAGACATACATGTGCCTATACAGCCTTGCATGCATACTTTGCTCTATATCTACATGTTGACCAGCAGCATGAAAGTGCCCAAAAGATTTGATGCACATCTATTGATATTTTTACTCACAGCAGCTGTTGGCAGAGGATGATGATGCCTGCTTTTCGGTCTCTTAGGCTTTCTGTTTGCCTAATGGCTTTGCTTGAAGAGGGTAGTCATAGGAGTTTCCCAGGTGGTTATCTATTTGCAGCTACAGGAATACCTCAGAGATTTTGTGTATTTGATTCTAGACCACTGCAACAAAGTGAATACTGCAATAAAGCTGGCACACTTTTTATTTTAGTTTCTCAGTGCACATAAAAATAGTTTTAACACTATGCTATAGTCTTTTAAGTATGCAATAGCTCAGATATGTCTAGAAATGCTAATTACATCCCTTAATTTAAATACACTTTATTGTTAAAAGTGCTAACAATCATCTAAGCCTTTATCAAGTCATAAACTTTATGCTGGTAGAGGATCTTTCCTTGATGTGGATGATTGCAGACTGATTAGGATGGTGGTTGTTAAAGGTTGGGGTACCTGCACGTATTTTTTAGGATAGAACAATTGATGCTTGCTGCATCAATTGGCTTTTCTTTTTACAAAAGAGTTCTCTGTAGCATGTGATGCTGTTTGATAGCATTTTATCCACAGCATAACTTCTCTCAAAATGGAACTCAGTCCTCTCAAACCCTGGTGCTACTTCGTCAAGTAAATTGATGTAATATTCTAAATCTTTTGTTGTCATTTCAGCATTTTCATAGCTTCTTCAGCAGGAGTAGATTTTACCTCAAAAAAAAACTACTTTCTTCCTGTAATCGCAGCACTTTGGGAGGCCGAGGCAGGTGGGTCACATGAGGTCAGGAGTTCAAGACCAGCTTGGCCAACATGATGAAACCCCATCTCTACTAAAAATACAAAAATTAGCCAGGCTTGGTGGCATACACCTGTAGTCCCAGAGACTTGGGAGGCTGAGGCGGGAGAATTGCTTGAATCTAGGAGGTGGAGGTTGCAGTGAGCTGAGATTGTGCCACTGCACTCCATCTGGGCAACAGAGTGAAACTTCATCTCAGAAAAAATAAAAATAAAGAACTACTTTATTTGCTCATCCATTATAAGCAACTCCTTATTTATTCAAATTATATCATGAGATTACAGTAATTCAATCATATCTTCAGGTTCCACTTGTAATTGTAGTTCTCTGTTTACGCTATGTCTGTAGCTACTTCCTCCACTGAACTCACAAACCCCTCGAAGTTATCTATAAGGGCTCAAGTCACTTCTTCCAAACTCATATTAATGCTGATAGTATGACTTCCTCCCATGAATCATGAATGCTCTTAATAATACCTAGAAGGTGAATAATTTTCAGGATGTTTTTAAATTTACGTTGCCCAGGTCTACCAGAAGCATCACTGTCTATGGTAGCTATAGCCTTATGAAACGTATTTCTTAAATAGTAACAGTTGAAAGTCAGAACTTCTCATTGATTCATGGATTGCAAAATGGATGTAGAGTTAGCAGGCCTGCAAACAACATTCATCTTCTTGTACATCTACATCATAACTCTTGGTTGACCAGGTGCGTTGTCAATGAGCAGTAATTTTAAACATTTATTTGTGTAAATTTATGTGGTACATACGTAATTTTGATACGTGGATAGATTGTGTAGTGGCTAAATCAGGGCTTCTAGGGTAACCATCACCCAAATAACATACATTGTATCCATTAAGTAGTTTCTCATCATTCACCTACTTTCCAGCCCCCCACCCTGCCACAACCTTTCAGGTCTCCATTGTCTATCATTCCATACTTTACGTCCTTGTGTACACATCATCTAGCTCCCACTTTTAAGTGAGAACATGAAGTATTTGACTTTCTGTGTCTGAGTTAATTCATTCAGGGTAATGGCCTCTACTTTTATCCATGTTGCTGCAAAAGTCATTATTTTGTTCTTTTTTGTTGCTGTATAGTATTTCATTATGTATATATACTGTATTTTCTTTCTCCAGTCATTCATTGATGGACATTTAGGTTGATTCCACATCATTTGTATTGTTCTGGTGTGAGCTTTGCTTACTGCCTGTGTGAGCAGTAATATTTTAAATAGAATCTTGTTTTTTTCTTTTTTTTTCTTCTAGTTGGCTTAAAATATTCAGTAAACCATGGTATCTGTAAACAGATGTATTTTCATCTGGACTTTGTCGTTTTACTTATAGAGCACAGACAGAGTAGATTTAGCAAAATTCTTATGGGCCTTCAGTTTTTCAGATGGTAGATGAGCATTAGCTTCAACTTAAATTGACCAGCTGCATTAGTCCATAGACAAGAGTCAGCCTGTTCTTTGAATCTTTGAAGCCAGGCATTGACTGCTCCTCTCCAGCTGTGAACACCATAGATGGCATCTACCACTTGATGGCTGTTTTGTCTACATTGAAAATCTGTTGTTTAGTGTGGTCACCTTCATCTATTATCTCATCTGGATCTTCTGGATAATATGCTGCAGCTTCTCCATTAGCATTTGCTGCTTCACTTTGAACTTTTATATTATAGAGATGGCTTCTTTTCTTAAGCCTCATGAACCAACCTCTTCCTGCTACAGACGTTTCTTCTGCAGCTTCTACATCTCTGACGGCCTTCATGGAATAGAATAGAGTTAGGGCCTTGTTCTGGATTAGTCTTTGGCTTAAGGGAATGTTGTATTGTGGCTGATTTAATCATCCAGAGCACTAAAACTTTCACCTTATCAGCTATAAGGCTGTTTTTCTTTCTTATTATTCATGTGTTCACTGAAGGAGCAATTTTAATTTCCTTCAAAACCTTTTTCCCTTGTATTAGCAATTTGGCTCACTGTTTGCCACAAGAAGCCTAACTTTATGCCTGTCTCAGCTTTCAGCATGCCTTCCTCTCTAAGCTTAATCGTGTCTAGTTTTTGATAGAAGTGAGAGACATGTTACTCTTCCTTTCACTTGAGACTTAGAGTTAGTAATTGGTCTAAATTCAATATTGTTTTGTCTCAGAGAATAAGATGGCCCCAGGTAAGGGAATGATAATGAGAAATCGTTGGTGGGTGCAGTCAGAACACACACATTTATTTATCATTCTAGATAACTGAAAGTTGAAGAGTTTGGAGCTTTGTAACATAAAAAAAATTCTGGAAAGTCAAAAAATGAGTCAAACAATTACAATTTATTTCATTCACAACCACAGGTATATATATCTACATTGAGATTTTTACCTCATTTTTCTGGTTGAAATATGTTTTGAGACCTAAAATATGGGTTACAACGCAACTTCATTGCCCTGTGAAATTATATCATGTCACAGAGTGATATTTACAGAGCATAGCATGACCAACATAGATCATAACATCACTAACATAGATTCATTGTGCGCTAGTTAGTGTGAGCTGTGGTGATTTGGGTTTGGTCTGGGGTCTCTATTTACTCAACATAGTGTCCTTATAATCTTTAGCTTCCTGTTACCAGGAGACATCTAACAAATAATGAAATATGGAAACGTGTGTCCTTTATTTAGATAAAAAAATATTCATGAAAAGAACTATTTCTGAAATGTATATGTGTATGTGTGTATATGTTTAAGGGAAAGCCATTTAAAAAATATCACCTGCCTATGGTGCTTGGAAACACTCTTCTAAAATGCAGAAATACTCATTAATCACATTTCTACATTTGTGAACTCTTATATGGCCCATTATCAAAGCCAGGACATTCATTCTCATTAGGATGTAATTGTAGACTTTGCTCCGTGAAAATTCTCCGAGCATGAATAGGTGTGACAGTTGTCAGAAAGAGACAGATGAGTGGAAAGGAATAAAAAGAGAATGTGCATCTAATACAAAGTGCATATTGTTGATTTGTAGGTTGAAGGAAACAAATGGAGATGAAGAAATAAATTTTATTGCTAATGAACTCTGAAGGGTTTAGGTTCATAACATATGTGGTCTAGAGAGTAGTTATATTTTTATCCTTGTCAATACAGCATGGATATGTAAAATGGTTAAGTACATCCAGCATAATTTTATCCACAAATTACTTGCAATCATTTTGGCAATTAAGCCCGCAAAACATGACCCAATGGCTCTGGAAGTTTTAATCAAAATGTGTGTTAAAATATTGTGAAAATATAAGAATGAACTATTTCTACTTGGTTCTCATAAAGATCAAATTCTCTGAGCTGCCTAATATCAGAACTGTTTAGAGAGAGGAATATCATTTATGGCAAGTTTTAGAGCTGTTCTATTTTGAGTTCGTTTGCTACCAAAGAACAACTTTGATTGTTTGAACAATAAAAATGATGTCCTAACTCAATCTCATTTCTAATGGGCTGCTTAAAAATGACTTCAAATGGTGATTTTGGGTACGACCCTTAAACTGCAAAGCCTCATATGACTTTTCCACAGTCTGTTATTCAACTTATCCTCCTTTGTCTTTCCTAGGCAAGTTCTGAGTTCCTCTTCTAGCTGTCACCCATTTTCAACAATTTCTGTTCAGTCTGCATGTCTGTAATGTACTTGTCATCTGAGCCTGAGCCAAGTTATTTTCATTCATAATAGTAACATGTAATGAACACTATACATGCCAAGTATTGTGCTTTATATGCAGTATGAAATTAATTCTCATTATTCCTCTGTAAGTTAGGTAGTACCATTTCCCTAATTTTACACGTAAGGAGACTGAAATTCAAATAGGTAAATGCCCTACCCAAAGTCACATGGTAGACCTAGATCTCTGATCCAGATTTCTTTGGCCCTTCAAATTATACTTAACTTAGAAGTAGGTGGGTCATTGAGGGATTGCTTTCAGGTGGCTGAAAACTGTGTATGTGTTCAGCATGTGTGTGCATGCATGTGCACGCACACATACAGTTGGAGTCGGGGTGTAAGGAGAAATGTGGGCAAGGCCCAGAATACCTTATTTTTTTCAGGCAAGGTGTCACTCTGTCACCCAGGCTGTAGTGCAGTGGAGCAAGCACAGCCCACTGCAGCCTCGACATTCTGGGCTTAAGCGAACCTCCTGCCTCGGCCTCCAGTGTAGCTAGAACCACAGGTGTGTGTCACCAGGCCTAGCTTTTATGTATATATATATATATATATATATATATATATATATATATATACACACACATGAGGCATAGATTTAGATTGGAGTACAATAGTGCAATCTCAGCTCGCTGCAACCTCTGCTTCCCAGATTCAAGCGATTCTCCTGCCTCAGCCTCCCAAGTAGCTGGGATTACAGGAGCTTACTAATTTTTATATTTGTAGTAGAAACGGGGTTTCTCCATGTTGGCCAGACTGGTCTTGAACTTCTGATTCTAGCGATCCACTCGCCTTGGCCTCCCAAAGTGCTGGGATTACAGGCATGAGCCACCACGCACAGCCAGAGACATAGGTCTTATCACATTGCTATCACAGGCCTGGTATTTGTTGCACAGGCTGATCTTGAACTCCTAGTCTCAAGCAATCGACCCACCTCAGCCTCCTAAAATGTTGGGATTTCAGATGTGAGCCACTGCCTCTGGCTTGAACTGCACTTAAATGATCTTGGACTTTGTTGTAAAGACAGTGAAGATCCATGAAAGGATTTTAAGCCAAGAAGAAAGATAATTAGACTTACATTTTTATAAGTTTCTTATGGAACTAAAGAAGGACATGAGGCCAGCACATTAGCTAGTTGGCAATTTCATATTCAGGCAGGAAGTGATAATGAATTCATACTGTGGTAATAGTAATATGAAAGATGAGGTAGATGTCTAAGGGTCTTAGGAGGCATAATGAACAGCATGAGATGACTATTAGGCAAGGAGAGGAAGAGAGAGAGGGAGAACAAAAGAGCTTTGGGTGACTTCAAGCTTTTTCACTTGAGTTACGTTCTGGTTTAAGTTTTCATGATGGAGGGAGAGTGGCAATCTGAGCATCTTTATGTTGTCTTTTTGTTGCATATTACAAATGATGATAATGGAGATACTTTCCTTCTAATGTTGCTTTGAGGAATGCCCAATGCCTGACACAATTCTCTCTTGTAAGTCTTTGTGATATTTAAATAAAATCATAGAAAGCACCTGGCCTCTTGCAAAAGTGAATTCTCATCACCATTCTCATAGTCAGCTCTGTTCTGCTTTTTCTCAAAGCTATTGAGAAAAAGCTATTCTGCCTCAGGGCAGGGGGAAAGGCTCTACCATGTGGGCTGCTTTTATGTCTTCAATCCATTCTAGATCCTGTCTGAAGGGTTACATTGTCCTGTCTGGTAGAGATGGCGCTGGGTGATACACTGTGCTTGGAATAGTCAGGAAGGAGCCCTTTCCCTTGTGTGTCTTCCAATTTGTGGTAAGGTTATTCTAGTACAGTTTCTACAAGCACAGTAATTCATAAGATTTTCCACACTATACATATTGTCCTTCATTAAAGAATTACTATCTTTCATCTTCTTATCCATGAACTTAGGCTTTCCTTTACACAGCATGTGAAATTCCAATACCTGGATGGCAAGAGATCTAAAAGGTAGTATTCTGACTAGAGTATGGAATGTAATTATAAGAACACCTAATGCTATTGATATTTGCAAAACTACACGAGTAAGATGTCCAAAGGAGTGGATCCCAACCCCTGCGCCGCGATTCACAAGGAAAAATCCCGTCATCAGGATTGTAAAACTGAGGCATTGCTTAAATTATAAAGATTTCGACTCAGAGATGTAAGTCAAGAACTGTGTTAGTGTAAGCCTGATGAGCAAGCCATAAACACGCCGTAGTTCTGACTGAGAGCACCACTCATTCCTGACTCAGATAAGAATTGGTTGAAGGATAAGGACAAGCTGAGTCTAAAGCTGGAGGTTAGGTGAGGGATAGTATATTGTTTTTACCTTAAAACCAATTCCCATCTACATTTCCCAGCTCATACTGGACTTAGCCCATTTCTTACATCGATGCTGGGCCCCCCAGAAGGCCTGTCAGTATACTGTAGGTACTCAGTGATGCTGTTAACAAAACGTATTTCTGATATTTATGTGGCCCTCTATAATCTGTGCAGACATTTTTTTTCCATAGCGTCACATCTTATTGACCCTTTTATAGATGAAGGAAATCCAGGTTAGAGAGGACAAGGAACTTGTTTGGAATCCCATCCCAATAAATGACTATAACTCTGAGTTCTAGTTTTCCTGTCCAAAGTTATTTCAAAACACCAAAGAGTAGCTTTGTGGGGAGTGGGGAGGGTGTGTATGTGGGTGTGTAGCTCAGAAAGCAGATGAGTAGGAAGGAGGGGCACTGGCCAAAATATAGTCATACAGCCAAAACAGATGCAGGGAGTCTGAGAAATGTAGTATTTTGGCTGGACATTTTGCTTCCCTAAATAAAATTAATTTTCTGTTACTAAGAAAGAATGAGAGGATGAATATTTTATGAACAATTAGCTGTTCTATTGCAGTTAAGAAGGATTTCTCTATTCTCTCTCTCTCTCTCTGTCACACACAAACACACACACACAAGCACACACACTTGAATATATAAACATGAGCACAATCGCAAAGGAAGATCTGAGTAATTAGAGCCTCAGATCTTCCTTTGTGATTGTGCTTTACAGATAAAGAACTGTCAGTTCATAGGTAAAGCTCTGTACTTACGAACAACTAGGGCAAGAGGAGGAACAATGTTAGGTTCTTTTCCTTACTCCTGTTATTTTTCTGTTCACGTAGTGCATGTTTAAATAAGTATTTTGATTACTGATCTAGCCATTGAAAATATATTTATTGAATTTAGACACAGAAAAGCAATTCTTATTTTAATTTAGTCAAATATAGTAATCGAATATGATCGGAACTTTAACTTGCCCTTAGCTATCTGGCATGATCATATTTATATTACTCTGTACTTTTAATTAGTGGTTTCCTCTAAAAAGGCATACTTACAAGCAGATGTACTTGTTTTAACATTGATACTTCATAAACAACATTTGTTACTCATTTAGGCTGATCACTATGAGAAATGGAAATAAGATCTGAGCCATCACAAAGTCTAGAGATTGTATTCATTATGTTTGCTATATGGCACAGAAAATTAATTTAACTTATTTCATTTTTTTCCCACCTTTGTCTGACTGCTTTACAGGCTGTATATTGATGGTCCTTTTGGAAGTCCATTTGAGGAATCACTGAACTACGAGGTCAGCCTCTGCGTGGCTGGAGGCATCGGAGTAACTCCATTTGCATCAATACTCAACACCCTGCTGTATGTCATTTGAATCTACTTTATTAATCCAAATAGAGAACTGCCAGTATTTCAGATATCTCTCTTTTTAGTATAAAACAATTCCTCATTGAATTATTCTACTTGTTGATCAAGGACCTCCATTTACTGATTAATGAAAGGATCTCCATTTACTCAACATGTGGTCTGTGGCTCCCAGCATACTCTCTTGTAGAAAGATGACACATCACAGTTATGCACTCCTCTGTCCTTTTCCTCTGTTAAAAGTCATTCACCTCCATCCTTCATTTCTCTATATCCTCATCAGTGGTAAGTGATTCTACTCATTGATTCAGTCAACAAATACTTTTGAGCACCCATGTGCCAATAGGTCTTATAGGTACTGGGAAGACAGCAATGAATGAAAACAGAGTTCCTGCCCTTAAAAAGTTTGCATTCAAATGGGGCAGGTGAAAAATAAAGCAATAAGCAAATAAAATTATTTCAGAAAATATAAAAATTATGACAAAAGGAAAACATTAATGGACATGGAAAACAGGGCTGGGTTTATTTTTGAAGTATGGTCAGGGAAAGCTTTTCTGAGATGATAAATGAACCCATTATTCCTTCATTTGTTACTTAGCAAATTTACAGCAGACTAAAAGTAACTTCAAAGGTGAAATTGCAGCTGGATACATCGGCTCACGCCTGTTACCCCAGCTCTTTGGGAGGCCGAGGTTGATGGATTGCTTGAGGCCAGGAATTCAAGACCAGCCTTTCCAACGTGGTGAAATCCCGTCTCTACTAACAATACAAAAATCAGCCAGGCATGGTTTCACATGCCTGTAATCCCAGCTACTCGGGAGGCTGAGGCATGAGAATTGTTTGAATGAACCTGAGAGGCGGAGGTTGCAGTGAGTGGAGATGGTGCCACTGCACTCCAGCCTGGGTGACAGAGCGAAACTCTGCCAAAAAAAAAAAAAAAAAAAAAGGGGGGGGGGTAGGGGAAATTGTCTGAGCAGGAAATACTAAACTAAAACTTATTTTAGTTTCAAGATTATAAGCAAAAGTTAATTGATTGACATTCTCATGAAAACACAAAGCAAAATGACAATAGAAAGTTATTCTCAAATCTAATCCATTTACTTTTCAGGTAGATACAATTTACATTAAACACTGGTTTTTTTTTTTTGGAGTACCAAAAAAGAAATAATAAGTTTAAGTGATGTGATTTAATGATATTTCAGTTTTAAATACTAGATGTAAATTTGGTAATTTCTGGCAGTTCTTACAAAAATGACCAAGTTCTAAGCCAGAAATCATTTGTTTCTGACAACACATTACAAGTTATTTGGATAACTAATGTTATGAAAAGGGAAGAACATTTTCTTAACCTCAAGCCTACTTTATAAATGGGGATCCAAACTTGGAATTATGAGTTGCTGGAATGCATTACATAGTATGTGATTGTGAAATCTCTTTTTTAATGATTTTTAAGAGGGGATAAACAACCAACTCTCTGGAATGGTTTTGGCTCATATTGCCAAAAAGCCAGAGCAAGACTGGATGACCTTTGGAGCCCTACTCAGTCAGTGATTGAATTTACTGAAATTTGAAAACTTGTTTTTCTGAGATGCAGGGTCCAGTATTATTCTGGTCCAGTTCAGTTACGGAATTCAACTGGAAATGGATGATATGCATACTTGTAAATATTATTCACACTTAAGTTCTTTTAACACTTAAACACCTAAATTCATGAAGTATGTCATATCCTTGAGTCAGTATATTACATATTTAATTCATTTAGGTCTCATGGTAAGTGCTGTATCAGATGCTAGAATGTAAATGACTGATTTTTTCTATTTGTTGCTTGCTAATGAAAAGCGAAGTGTCAAGAATATAGGGATTCTTTAATATTTGTGTTTGCCATCCTAATCACTGCCATGTTATTTTAATTTTAAAGGGATGACTGGAAACCATACAAGCTTAGAAGACTATACTTTATCTGGGTATGCAGAGATATCCAGTCCTTCTGTTGGTTTGCAGACTTACTCTGTGTGTTGCATAACAAGGTAACGTTAAGGTTGTTTCTAGTTTTGCAATTTTTCAAATTAAAAACAGTTATATATTTTATATTAGAAAAGCAATAAATGCGTGCTATAGAATAAACTATAGAAATTATGCAAGCAGTAGCAAGGAAAGAAATAAGTCTCTTAAACATAAAAAATCAGAGATAACATCTGTTATCAATTAGGTGCACATCTTTTCAGATATGGATATTTGTGAGGATGCATATATATGTATATATATATATAACATATTTTAATATAGAAACATTCATTTCTATGTTTTAACATAGGGTGTTTCACATAGAAATGTATGCATATGGCTGGAAGTGATGAGGGAAGACGATGAAGGGAAATACCAGAATACACCTGCTGTAACATCTTCCATGCTTTGTTCTGATAGCACTTATCCTTGATTGCTATCTTTAATACTTCACATCACCAGACTTTTTGGTATATGACACGAAAATCTCAAAAATCCCAAATTCTGTGTTCTATTTTTTTAGAGATGAAGCAGGCATCTTTACCTATCCTACCTGTAACATTCGATCTATTTATTCAAATTATACAAGTAATATACCTATACATCTTTGCTACAAATATTTTAAACAATTAGGGTAAAGTAAAATCCTCTCTTACTACCTTCCCTACCTAATCTGTGTAAACAGAGGTAACTCTTAAGTGTTCTATAAGTCCTGTCATATTATTTATGTTATTTATGCAAATTCCTTTTTCAATTTATTACTACATCTTGACTGTTTTTTGGTATTAGTGCATGTAGAGCTACCTCATTGTTTTTCCTGGTGTCAACAATTAGAGATGATAGACCTACCTGATTCTTTTAATGTATTTTATTGTATAGATATATCTGGTTTACTAAACAACACTCTAATGTTAGATATTTACTTTTTTATTACAAAGAATGCTGAATATATCATTATATATACCTCTTTGTACATGTATTCACTCATTCAGTCAGTCATTCTATCATTCCATATATATTTTTTAACTGCTTACTATCAATCTGGAACTATTCTAGGATCTGAAGATGCATCAGGTGACAAAATAAAACCAAAGCTTCTGATCTCATGTGGTTCTCATTCTAAGGGGGAAAGATAGACAACAACCAATAAATACATCGAGTATCAGGTTCTGAGATTTGGGGTAGGACACAGAAGGAAGAGAAAGTAGAAGTAAAGCAGCATAAACAGTAGAGAGTGTGTTAATTTATATTGCATGTTGAGGAACACCCATCAGACAAAATGCCATTTGAGCAGCCTTGACTGAAGTGAATGAGCAGACTAGACACATACTTTGGAGAAAAAAAAATTCAAGATAGAGAAACGTAATTTCACAGCAAGGTCCCTGATGCAGCAGTATGCTTGATGTCCTGGAGGAAGAGAAAGGTGGTCTTTGTAGATGAAGCAGAATAAGCAAGGGGAAGAATAGTAGGAGAGGCAATTAGAAAGGTGGTGTCTACTTTTTTGGGAAGAGGCAGATTACATAAGGCCTTCAGACTTTATGCAAAAAAAAAAAAAAAGGATTGGTTCTGGGTATATACCTAGAGTAATTAAAAGCAGGGAATTGCAGATATTTGTATGCAAATGCCCATAGAAATATTATTCACAATAGCCAAAGGATGGAAGCAACCCAAATATTCATCAAGAGATGAATGGATAAACAAACTGTGTTATACACATACAGTGTAATACTGTGCAGCCTTAAAAAGGAAGGAAATTCTGACACATACCACACCCAGGAACTTTGAAGACGTAATGCTAAGTGAATTAAGCTAGACCCAAAAGAACAAATATATTATGCTGCCACTTATAGGAAGTACCTAGAGTAGTTTAATTTGTAGAGAAAGGAGGTAGAATAGAATATGCATCCTTTCTGAAACTATTGTAAACCATTCAGATACAGTAAAATCCTCTCAGGTTGCCAGAGCCTTCAGGGAAGGGGAAATGAGGAGTTGTTGGTCTATATGTTTTTTCTAGACTATTTATTTTTGCAGGTATATTTTTGCCTCATGCATTTTTGTACACAAGAAACCAGAGCCCATTGCTGAGTAAGAGGAAGGCAGGAACAGGAAAAAGCATCTATTTGTTTTTGTTATGTGTTTTGTTTTATATTTGCTAGCATGCATAAGCTAAGTCACTATTGTCTTTTTTTTTTTCTAAAGAAAGTCATGTTCATGATGAGCAAACTAGTAACATTTTGAGACTTTTAAGAATAAAAGGAGTGTTTCAGAAGGACTAATATTTGAGAATGTTGGTATAGCATTTAGCATGCTAAATTCTGTATCTATAAAGATAACAGAGAATTATTCCCTATCACTACCACCATCAGACCTAATTCATTCCAAGAGGCCAGATTGTTAATGTTAGATCTTATATATATATATTTGTGTGTATGTATATATGTATATAGAGTTTAGCACAACCTAGCTTATCATACTCAATATCTATCAGAAAAGGAATATATATATATATATTTATTGCTTTTGTAATATAAAATATATATATATATATATATATATATATATTCCTTTCCTGATAGATATTGACTATGATAAGCTAGGTTGTGCTAAATTCTAGAATAACTTAAGTTATTCTATAAGAGAAAATCTTAGTATACCCACAGAATTTCAATAAGTCTATTCCTTTTTCTGTGCTCTCAGTTTTGGCGAGAGAACAGACCTGACTATGTCAACATCCAGCTGTACCTCAGTCGAACAGATGGGATACAGGTATGTGGTTGGATGTTATTGTAAATTAAACAAGTCTCTTGATAATAGATTTACTGTAGGAGCTATGGTGAAAGAAAATTCCTGCAGGTGGTTTGAACAGAAGTTTCTTAGAGGAAAGGCTCCTTTGGAATAAATCCAGAAAACTCATGGCTTGTCCTTGAAGTCAACCATATTATACCTTCCATTTGTCCTTCTCACAGGGGGCTGGAACAGACCTTTTGAATGTGCCCTTCCCTCTTCACTATCGCCTCAAGTTCTTTACTTCTGAATTCAGACTACACATGAACAGCTTGTGATTTCTTTTTATTGAGGGGGATGCTTTATGTGGAGAGAGAAGATGAGTTTGTATACAATTAAGCTTATTTCTAGCCAAGGAAAACTAAAAAGTAATAATAGCTACCATGCACTGTTTATTTACCATTGTAGGCACTGTGCTAAGAATTTCAATTTCACTTATATTAGTTTATGTAATTAAAACAGAGTTAAGCAGTAGATGATATTCCCATTTTGCAGATGGTGAAACTAATATTGGAAGACAACATTGAAGAGCTGGACTGGTGTATAAATCTAGGCATGAAGCCTTTTGCAAATTTTATTTTAGTACTTTTGTCATACATTTTCAGAATATTTTGAATACAAAATATTAATGTTTGTCAATTACCTCAAAACTAATCTAACGCTAATTTTTCCAGTCTGATTTCTACCCTACTTGGGATGTAAAATATATTTCATTTCACTACTCTCATGAAGTAAGTCAGTATCACTTTTCCTTCTCGTATTGCTGTAATGAAGGTATGACGCATAATTTGCATTTGGTTCTCAGTTTGCCTGCCTGAGACTCAGACTCTTCCTCGTTTCTCTGCATATCACTGTGACTCTTCACCTTGATTCAGATCTAATGCTCTGTTAGTTGCAAACAGGAACTCATTAACATCCATTTGTTGACAGACCCAATTTTGGAGTTCTGCTGTCTTGAGTTGTCTTGTCTAGGATCATTTCCTCAAATTTACAATGACAATTTGTAGTATTTACTCATATGATGAGCCAAATATGACAACTGTATTTGTGGTGGCAAAATGCTTCAATGAAGTTTGTGTGCTGAGCGTTTTTGAAAGTGAGCAATTAGAACTCATTTTTTTTTGTCTTGCATTGCAGTTTTTTAAAGGTGAAGCAAGGAACTGAAGTCTAAGAAAATTAGCCATTTGTCATAATGGCATTCAGGGAGATTAGTTCTAACAATTAGTTCTCACAATGAATTCATTTAAAAATCAAATTTTTGTACCTTTTTACCAGAATGAGTTTTTTTTGTTTCTTTGTTTGTTTATTTAAAAACAAACAAATAGAATTCAAGGAGATAATGGATTTTAAAGGAAAAGAGAAAGGAAATGATGCTTTGAAATAATTGTATGAAATAGGTTGCCATTTGATACTTAACATTCTTTATATCATAGCAATTTGGTGGGAAATCACAGCACCAGCAGAAATGATGCTAGAGAAATAGGTTACTTATCTAAATCTTGAATAATGTAGTGTTTCTTTTTTGGCAAAAGATAATTGGAGAAAAATATCACATACTGAATTCAAGACTTTTTATTGGACGTCCTCGATGGAAACTTCTGTTTGATGAAATAGCAAAATGTAACAGAGGGTAAGTTCTGTACCTCAAAAATTTGACATGTGGCTAATAAATTAATTAAAATATTTTCAAATCGTTGCATGAAGTTTAAAAAATGAATTCGCAATGAGTTTACAAATGACAAATTCACTGAAACACTCTTTCACTATCAAAGGCGGACATAAGACGGGTATCTCCCTACATTTCTGTAATTCCAAATAATTAAAGTTTGACTTAGAAACTTAGCGTATAATGTATTTATGAACTAAACTCTCCCACCTGATTATATATTTGTACAGGCCTGTATTAAAACTGAGTATTCATTCTCAAGTGTATATCAGGTGATCATGGGAAAAGCTTTCAAAATCATGTTTGCAAACAACTTCACAACTAGTTCTAACGATGAATTCATTTAAAAATCACATTTTTGTACCTTTTTACAAGAATGAATATGTATTTTTTGTTCATTAAAAAAAATCTTTGCGTTGTAATATGCAGTCTTTAAATCTGGGATATGTCCAAATATGTTATTTAGAAACTATAATTATATAAAGAATCTTGTTCTTATAGACTGTGTTTATAATTTGAAGAAATTACTATGGAAGGAAAGCTTCCATTTCATTTTAGGGCACAGACCAGCCAGCCCATTTGTCTTTTGTAAATTTATCGTAGTGCAGAGCACTGATCTATAAGAATTCTAAGAAAATTTTGAAAACTATATAACCACTGACATATTTTTAGGTTTGCATCTAAACAGTTTCATCATAAGTTTAAATAGTTGCAAAAGATATCGACATTTTGTATTAACGTAATTTCTTGTAATATATCCACTGGAATATAAATATAGCTAGATGATACTAATGTCATTTATTACAAAAATACATAGACTCTTAGCAGTTGGATATTTTACATCATTCTTTTTCTTTCAGTTAACTTGTATTTCTATACCATTAGCGCATATAATTTATATATTTTTTCACTTGAACTAATCATATTTTTATTGCTAACCTAATCCTAGTCATACTTCTACAACAAGAATGCATATAAATTAAATATTTTATTTTAAAATTTCCTGTAAACATAAGACTCTGGTGTTAATTTTTACTTCTGGCTTGAGTTATCATTACAATTATTAGTATATAGTTGACCACTTCATAGATTTTAAAATATATTCTTATAAACATCAAAAGGATATTTGATTATAAATGCACAAGCCAGCTCATTAAATGTATATATTTTTAAAAATCCAATTTAGGAATTGGTGGATGAATATTATTTATTGAAGATATCACTGATTCAAGATGGCTCCTATCTCTACCTTCAAAGATTTTGTTTTAGAAATTACAGAATGGGGACTGGGAAGTGAAATTTAAAAAGGAATAAAGTTACCCATGTGATTCAGATTACAGCCATGTTTCAACTACTTTTGTAGTATTTCCCTTCCGTTGATGAATTAGTTTTGGGATGAAGATGTAAGCATGCTTTACAAAGTAGGAGTTCTTTGTAATATTCAGAGTTGAAATTTAGAAAAAATTGATGTGAACCCACTTTTGGCTATCTTCTTTTCCCATCTTTCTCCAATAACAACTCATCTTCGATGTGATGATCTTGTCATACTCATCTGTCTCTTGCTATGCATTGCAGACATGTTCATCTTTAGTGGCATTTACTGACTTCTGACAAGAATTTTTTTTTTTTTTTTGGTAGATTTTCACAGTATATTGCTGAAAACTGAGAGTTTCTTTGGCTGAATTCAGAAACCAAATCCATAAAGAGCAGGTTATTTCCAGGGGAATATAGATTGAGGCTGTTGGTTCCTACAGTTAGTTCTCAAGAAGTCTCATTTGTTAGGCTGTTTGTGTTTTAGAGCGATTTGTGTGTGTGTGTGTGTTATTTGATAGTTTGTTCTTTTTCTGGAAAATATGGAAAACTGGTTTAAGAAGAGCAAATGTGCACCATCTGCTGTTGACATTTTGTACAACACTTTGACTTTTGACTGTGTATTGGTTCTCAGGCAGTTGCCTGAAATGCATTAAATTTTTTTTGAAGGAATTTTATGTAGCCTGCTTAGGAAAAGAATGGATCAACATTCTTAAGGTTTCTTTAACTGGACAAAGGCACTGTGTAAATGAACGGTTTCATTTAAGGTATAGCATTTAAATTAACTTCAGGCACATAAATTGCTGAAAACATAAAGATTATAGCAGGGAAGACAGGCATATAAGTTAAACTTTTAAAATATCATATGTTGGGCAACACTTTTTAACTTTCAGAAGCTGATCATTTATTAAACCAGCAGGCATTAGTTTACTATACTATGTAGAATACAAATTTAAATTGGAGTAAACGCTCCTGGCCCAGAGGTAATGATTGGTAACTCTTTGTTATGTATTCTCACAGAAGCTTATATAAGTTTGTGTGAGAGTATGTGTGTTTGTAGAAAAGTATATATAAACATACATGTGTGTGTGTGTGTGTATGTGTGTGCCATATATATTTAAAATCTAATCCTTAGTTTTTAAATATAAATTGAATCTATAACAAGTAATTCTTCAATTTCCTTTGTTGTTGTTTTCTTTTTTTCTTGGCTATGCTAGGAAGAACCAACTAATTTTTAACGATATACTTCTTTTAATCATAGACAATTTCTGTGTAATTGTACCTCACAGTATTCTAGAGTATAAACAACATGACTGTTGCTACCCTAATTATTTATATTTAGGTTACTTATATTTTTTAATAGTTAAAAACAGTGCCGTAGTAATTATCTTTGTACATACTTTCTTATGAAAGGATATTGCAGTAGATTAAGATCTTTGAGTGGGAATGCTCAACAGGTATACACGTTTAGGTACTGCTCTACAAAAACTAAAAATCAGAATTAATTTACTTTCCACATGTATATGACAGTCATTCTTTTGTTGCCTTTTTAAATTCAGAAAATGAATTATGTGATGGTATGATATGATCATGGAAAGTGAAGGAGCTTTTGGAGTCAACATGCCTTTGTCTTTATTTTACAAATGAAGAAGCTAGGACTTCAAAATATAATGATTTATCAAAAGCCATGGTCAATGAGCCAGAATGCAGATATGAACGCTCATCTCCTGACTGCAAGCTCATTGTGCTCTACCGCAGGACGTAGTCAGCTTGTTGCAGATAAAGAGTAACAATCTTATTTTACCATGTTCCCTTTAGATGGGAGGTAGGGAGGTGCTGCAAGAATCTCCCATGTTCACTATGAATGCTGCAGCAGAATGTTAACTGTAACACTAAAAGAATTAATAACTAATTTTTTTTGAAATAGAGATATTCTAAATATTATATTGTAAACCATTTAGTGTTTAATAACCTGTCAGAAAATTATTTTTTATATGTAGCCCAAATTTGGTTTCCTATTGTTTGTAATTAAAATGTATATCGTGCTTTGAGCTGTGAAGTTTATGCATTATGCAAAGAGAGAAAGAAAAGTTGAACTTTATTGGGCTTTTTGAGTAGAGAATTACTACTCTGGGATTGAGTGAAATGTTTGAGATTGTTTTATTGCCTTGTAGTGTTCTCAAACAAGACAAGTTAAGAATAACTAGGTTTAGTCTCTCACATTTACTCCTGTGACCTTGAGTCAAGTGACTCAGTCCTCCTGCATCTGTAATACAAGGAGTGAATAAGCTCTCTGGAGTGATTAAGTTCTCATTACTTAAGATTCCACATTTGCAAGTCTACATGAAAAGCAAGTATGAATATTTATGGAACTTGTTTCTAGTATCTACCCCGCAAACCACATTTTCTACTTAGTACCCAAATCTACCTCCACCCATTCCATCAAAGATTATGTAGACAAATCTCCAGATAATTGTTGGATTGCTGCACTCTAATGCAAATTTAGTACAAGTGAATTGCAAAGATTCCTTGTAGAATTCAGAAAAAAAAAAATAAGATATCATTAAGTTAGTGAGAGTGACGTTAGGGAATTCCTCAAATCACACACATACATACAAAGGATATCAGAGAGTTAAAGTAGTTAATAATTGTAAACAAAACTGTTAAAAAACAGCCAAAAAATCATGATATCCTGGGTGGTTTAAAAATAATGATTTTTATTATTGTTATTTATTTTATAATTAATACTTGATTTTATTATTATTTAAGAAGTACCTTTAGGAAATCTGCAAAACTTGCCAGGCTAACTCTATAATTGCCCAGTCAAAGCCAATCAACAAAATAACGGTATCTTATTGCCCTCATTACAGGGTTGACAGAAAGTTTATACAAAGAAACAAAATGACTCAATTCTCTTTTCATTTTAATGGAAGCTACATTATGGTTTCAATAGCAATTTAAATTTTATTAAGTATAACATCATTTATTTTCATATATTTTTATTTCTTTTGCTCACTTTGGGTTTAATTACCTTTTTCTTTTTTCTTGTTTCTTAAAATGGAAACAGGTCATTGATTTCAAATCTTTTTTTCCTAATAAAAGAGTTTAATGCTACACGTTTTCCTCTAAACACCAGTTTTGCTAAATCTCATAAATAAATTTTGATTTGTTTGTTTTCATTTTCATCTCGTTCAAAATATTTTTCATATTTTATGTTATTTTTTCTTTGACCCATGGGTTATTTAGAAATGTTTAATTTCCAAATATGTGGAAATTTTTCAGATATCTTTTTGTTCTTAATTTCTAGTTCATTTGAGATTTGATCTAGAAACAAACTCCTTGTCATTCTAGTTCCTTAGAATGTATTGACACCTGTTTTTTTGCCCAGAATATGTTCAAGCTCGGTGAACGTTCCATATTCACTTAAAAAGAATTTATATTCCATCATTGTTAGATAGAGCATTCTATAAATGCCAATTAGTTCCAATAGGTTAATAGTGGTGTTCAGGTTTTCAGTATACTTACTGAATTTCTGTCCTCTTGTATTAATTACTGAGAGAAGAGTATTGAAATAATCAACTATAATTATGAATTTATCTGTTTTTGCAGTTCCATCAATTTTTGCTTTATGTATGTTGAAGCTTTTTACTTTCAGTGTTTAAATCATTTACATTTAATTTAATGAAAATATGGTTGGATTTAAATTCAGCAGTTCACCATTGCTTTGTGCTTATCTATTTGTTCTTTTTTTTTTTGTTTTGTTTTTCTACCTTGATTTGGGCTGAGCATTATTTATGATTCCAATTTTCTCTAATATTAGCGATATCTCTGTATTTTTTTTTCTTTTTAGTAATTGCTTTAGGTCGTTGGTTTCCAAACTGCATTTTTCTGACCAGCAACAATTGGAATCTTGTTAGAAAAGCAAATTCTTGAGCCCTATCCAAGATCTGCCAAATCAGAAACTGTAGGAATGGGGAGACCTAGCTCTTTGTGTTCTACGAAGTCTCTCAAATGATTCTTATGAGGCCAAAATTATTGAAACGTTGTTCTAGGTTTACAGTGTACATCACTAGGTTATCACTGCCTATTTTATTTTTTATCTTTATCTTTATTTTTATTTTTTAGAGACAGAGTATTTCTCTGTTGCCCAGGCCAGAGTGCAATGACAGAATCGTGGATCACTGCAGCCTTGAATTCCTGGGCTCAAGAGCTCTTCTCACTTCAGTGTCTTGAGTAGCTAGAACTACAGTTGCACACCACCATGGTCAGCTAATTTTTAAAATGTTTTGTAGCAATGGGATCTCATTATGTTGGCCAGGCTGGTACTTTGAATAATATTATAACACTTCCTGTACTTCCATTTACTTCCATCCTTTTGCTATTGTTGTCATTCATCTTACATATACATAGGTTATAATTCTCATTATTAGTATTTTTGTTTTAAACATCAAGCATATATTAAAAAGATTAGAAATTAGACAAAGTACATATTTTATATTTACTCACAGATTTTATTATTTTGGTGTTCCTCTTTCCTTTGGTTATATTCAAATTTCCATCTAATTTTTCTACTTCTTGAGGAGTTTTCTTTAATATACCTTATAGTGTTGGTTAGCTGGAAATAAATTCAGCTTGTGTTTGTATTAAAAGTTTGTATTCCATCTTTATTTCTGAAAAAAAAATTTTTGTTTGGCATAAAATTTTCTTGGTATATGATAGTTGATATCTTGTTTTATATTTTAGTACTTTGAAAATATCACTTCACTGCTTTCTGACTTGCATGGTTTATGGCAAGAAGTTCACGTTCATTCCTATATTTCTTTCTTATATTTTCTGTTGATGATTTGCAATGTGTCTTTTCCCCCAGTCTGTTTGGTTTTATGTTTTTCTTTTTGTCAATCGTTTTTAGCATTTGATTATCAATTGCCTTGGTACAGTTTTATTTGTGTTTATTCTCCTTGAAATTTATGAGCTCTTTTTTTTTTTCTTTTCCCTGGTCTTTTCTCATGTTGGACTGCAATTACATGTATTTTCAACTAGTTGATATTGTCCCATGAGCCACTGATGCTCTGTTCTTCCTCTTCTTCTTCTTCTCCTTCTTCTTCTTCTTTTTCTTCTTCTTCTTCTTCTTCTTCTTTCTTCTTCTCCCTTCTTCCTTCTTCCTCCTTCTTCCTCCTTCTTCCTCCTCCTTCCTTCTTCTTCCTCCTTCTTCCTCCTTCTTCCTTCTTCTTCCTTCTTCTTCCTCCTTCTTCCTCCTTCTTCTTTCTTCTTCTTCTTCTTCTTTTTTCAATTTTTGTTCTCTGTGGGCTTCAATTTGGATAGATTCTAATGCTATTTCTTCAAGTTTACATTTTCTTTGGCAATGCCTATTCTTTTATTAACTCATGTAGTGTGTATATCATTTCGAATATTGCATTCCATCTCTAGAATTTATGTTTGCGTCTTAAAAAATATTTCATTTATCTTCTCATCATGATTATGCTTTTCTTTGAATATATGAAGTCTGTATATCCTAACTGTTTCAAAGACCACATCTGTCATCTCTGTCATTCTGGGCCTTTTTCTATTGAACGCTCTTTCTCCTTGTATTAGTTTGCCAGAGCCACCATAGCAATATACCACAGACTGGGTGGATTAAACAACAGAAATTTATTTTCTCATAATTCTTGGAGCTGGAAATTTAAGATCAAGATGCCGGCAGAACTGGTTTCCTGAGATCTTTCTCCTTGGCTTGCAGATGGCTGTGTTCCCGAAGCTTCTTCACATGGCTTTTTCTCCGTTCATGCACATCCCTGGTCTCTCTTTGTGTTCAAATTACTTCTTATAAGTTCACCATTCAGACTGGATTAGGTGCTACTCTAGTAGGCTCATTTTAACTTAAATTGCCTCCTTAAAAGCCTTACCTCCAAATACAGTCACATCCTGCGGCACTGAGGTTTAGGGCTTCAACCTATGGGTTTTGGAGGGGCACACTTCAGTCCGTAACACTCTTAGTTATAGTTTATATTTTCTTACTTTTTGCATTCATGGTAGCTTTTTATTAAATTCTGTGCATTTTAAAGTTTAAATATTAGATGCCAAATTTTGATATATTTATTTATTTCAATAGTGTTGGACTTATTCTGGCATGCAGTTATGTTACTTGGGTTCAGGTTGATCTTTACAAGGCTCACTTTTAAGATTTGTTAGTTCAAGTCCAGAGCAGCCTTCGTTCCAAGGCTAATTTTACTAATATCCTCTCTACTCCTTGCAAATAAGGTGACACCTTTCTAAGACTACAACCCATTGCCCATGTATTTATAGGAGTTTCTATTCTGGAGGGTGTGAATACAAATTATTTGCAGACCTCTGTAAAGTCTGGCAATTATTTGACCTATTGATCTCTTATAGCTCTGTACCCACATTCATGATGTTTCTTCTCATAAACGAACAGATTATTAATCAACCAAAGACTTGAGGATTCTCCTCTCCCAGGGTCCGAGGCTTCTTTCTGTAATCTCCCTTCGCTTCCATATTCTACTCCACAAATTCCAGCTGTTTTGGCCTCAGTGAACTCCATCCTTTGTGCCCTCAGTGTAATCATCAGTCTTTGCAGAGTTTCCCCTCTCTGTGCTGCAGCTAGTAGAGGTAGATTGCCTCCAGGCCATAAGCAGACACAGTGACTGGACTTAGCTTGTTTTCTTTCCTTTTCTCAGAGATCATAGCTCCATGGTACCTATTATTCAGTGTCTGAAAATACTTATTTCATATATTTTGTTTGCTTTTTTCTAGATTTTTAATGTAAGGGGGTATATCTAGTCCCTATTACCCCATCATGGCTGCAAGTAAAATTCTGTTTTCATAGCTTTTAGTTTCATTTTTTAAGGTAAAAAGTTTGAATAAAATATTTTTTCAGTATTTACTATTAATTTTAGTACCAATTTTGATGGATTCAGTGTCTTTTATTCAGCACTAATTATTCTAAGATAATTAAGAAATACTGGAGTTTTCAAGATATGATATGAAATATTAATCGTTTTGACATCCAAAGAAGAATCAAATGCAAATCAACAAACTTGGGAGGAAGGTCAATTTGAATTATTATTAGTTTCCTGAGATTTATTTACTCTATTTGTTAGAGATATGTCTTATTTAACTACTAAATTTTGTATTAGAGAATTATAAAAGCTACTTGGCATTTGTTGCCATGATTGCAATGCATACATAAAAAAACAATTAGATGAGTATGTGTTTTGTTTACTGTGAATATAAATTAGTCACTTAAAATTCTTATTTCAAATTGGTAATATCTTTTTTCTTTCCTTCCTTATTCATCACTGCTTTTGGATATCTATGTAGGAACTTTAGATAACTATGTGTAAAGTGTCTAATAAAAGAAGAATTTACGTTGTCCAGTGTGGACTGAACATCTATTTAGATGTCAGCTGTTTAGCAATTGTCATCTATCAACTGCTGCCCTTGATGAAGTTGCTGGTTTCATTAATGGCAAGTCATGAAAAGACTAAGGCAGACTGATCAATCTCTGTCTGATAATAAGCATATTTGTGCTCGTAGGTACATTCTTTGAATTATCCTAAATTCTAGAATGAAAAGTAGGAGATAAATAAAATATTTTCCTAGTGGACATTTATATTTGGAAATAATTAGAAAATTGTTTTCAATATGTAAAACAGAAAGAAATGGACTTTGTTAATACTTTAAACCATGCTCATAAAGCATACTTCTTGTTATGTTCTGTCTAATTTTACACCTGATTTTCTATTTCCTCCTCTCTCGTTCTAGGAAAACAGTTGGTGTTTTCTGTTGTGGGCCCAATTCGCTATCCAAGACTCTTCATAAGCTGAGTAACCAGAACAACTCATATGGGACAAGATTTGAATACAATAAAGAGTCTTTCAGCTGAAAATCTTTGCCATGAAGCAGGACTTTAAAGAAAGAATGAGTGCAATTTCTAAGACTTTGAAACTCAGTGGAATCAAACAGCTGTGTTATGCCAAAGAGTAGCAAGGATTTCTTATTTATGATTATTTAAAATGGAAATGTGAGAATGTGGCAAGATGACAGGTCACATTACATGTTTAATCTGGAAACCAAAGAGACCCTGAAGAATATTTTATGTGATGATTCACTTCTCAGTTCTCAAATTAAAAGAAAACTATTAGATGCACACTGTTGATTTTTATGGTGGATTTAAGAACTCCCTAGCGAGGAGCTGAACTTGCTCAATCTAAGGCTGATCATCTTGTTCCTCTTTATATTGTTTTTGGTTGAACAAATGCAAGATTGAACAAAATTAAAAATTCGTTGAAGCTCAAATTCCATTTTCTATGTTGTGTATAAGCAGAGTAGCTTTAATTTGCAAGCACTCCAGGCAAATATATTAGATGTTCAAAAACACAGCACAAGACTCTGTATTGATACGGGTACTTTGTGTCAGTATCTAATTGTCTCTACTATTTATGCTAATACCTCTATTTGAGATCTGTAGACTATATGCTAAATGAACCTTCCTCAAGTGTTGTTATAGTATCTATTTTTATATATATTTTTTCTTTTTATTCCTCTCTAGGGAAATATGCCTTCCCTTAGCATGCATTAGACATAATGATTTAATAGGTCCTTTTCATTTTTAATTTATTTAATCTACCACTATTGCATGGCAATGAAAATATTCCTACTATAAATTATAAAGGGACATATATATACTAATAGCTTTTTCCTTTTTCAGCATTTTTGTCTTTATTATTATTATTTCATTTTTTTCACAGGTACGATTTGTCTTAGGCTGTAGCCTCTTAGGATACTTAGTTAATTTGCACTTTGAGACCAAAGGACATTATGTCTGTCAGTAGGCACTGAATATAAGATTTATCTCCTTTGTCACACATTGGTTTATGATGGTGATATTGAAAGTATAGTCATATTCCTGAACAGTAAAACCTGTATTTTACCTTCTACATAAAAGGAAATAGGTATTCTTATTCAAATTTAAGTTTATAATCCAGAATATTATTGTTGCACTTTTTGGTATCCTGAGTTTCCATAAGGAACTATTGGATTTAAAGTCATTATTGGAATTACACTGTGTGATCTTATCAGTTTCTGTTCCCTGGCTATCATATTTTTGGCTCAGAACAATATTCCCCATTACTATCTTAAGAATTAAGGGATTCATACAGTTTAGTGATTTTGTTTAGGAGTCAACTATCAATTTCTATCAAATATAACACATTGCTGAAATCAGCAGTGTGACTTGCCTTGCCATTGTTAAAATGTTACATAAAACATACAATGATAGATGCAACTGTCATTTTTTGCTATAATTCATCAATAGCAGTCAAACATGCTAACCCATATTGAATGATGTTTACTTGTTGATACTTCTTCCTTTCCTTGAAATTCTCATTTCTTTGGAAAGAAGATGAATCCAGAAAAGTGATGGGAAATGTGCAATGTTCATGCAGATTTAGCTCTGAAGGCATATTTAATAATCAGTATGTCTTGACAAGATTTTCTAGATTAAAAAGAATTTTCATGAAAATGTGTAGGAGAAAGAACTAATAGAAAGAAACTTTGAGTTAGTCCAGGCTTATTGTCCAATACTGACTCTATACTGATCATAATTTATTTATGTGATTACATTAATGCACCAAATTTCAATAAAACAGGTAGAAGATTTTTCAAAAGAAACATGATGTTTCAAAGCCGGTCTGCCATTCTTGATGAGCCCCCTTGCTTATTTAAGTTCCAGTAGGTGTTCAGATGTTAAATGTTAACGTAAGTCATTTTTGCTTCTGCAGGGCTTCCTTCATCTTGCATGTTTAAGAGAACTTTGTTTTATTTTGAGGGATTATTTCTCTGGGGACAGTTCTTAAAATATAAGCCTTAAAGTCACTAATTTTAATAGCAATAAATGTTAAAATTGAAATGGTGTCCTTGAAATTTTTGTAAGCTCACTCTAACTCTGAAACAAATAAAGCATCAACATTTGTTCACAAGACGATGCAAGTTTAAGAAAAACACTCTACTTGTTAGGAATTAGCATTTGAGTATACACTAGTATGAGAAGCCTTAGGAATTTGAGTTCTGGAACTTTCAATGTTACAGGCTAATGATGTGACTAAGGCAAATTACTTCTCATACATAGATTAAAATGTACCGTTTGGACTAGATCAGTAATTATTACTTTTTTGGATAATGTATCTTCTTGAGAATCTGATTAAAATGCATAGTATGACATACAGCACATCCCTATAATTTTGAGGAACCTACAAACATGATCCAAAAACAAGGTGCATGAGCAGAAAGACCTATAGCAATAGCAAAATGATTCATCCTTACACATTTATACATACATGCTACATAAATCCATACATATAATACTTTTGGGACTTCATTTGCTTTTTAAAATTTTTCAGGTTAAAAGTGAAATGCTTCATAGTTCTTCATTTAGTGACTTTAAAATGACAGTTGGGTGACTGCGGTAGTATAGGCATTTAAAACAACAATAGCAAAATGTCTATTACTATAGGCCTTTCTACTCATATACCTCTTTTCTTTTTCTTGCCTTTTCTGAGACAGGGTCTTCCAGCCAGACTGGAGTACAATGATGCAATCTCGGTTCACTGCAACCTCCACCTCCTGACCTCAGGTGATCCTCCCATGTCAGCGTACCAAGTAGCTGGGACTACAGGCACATGCCACCACACCTGGCCAATTTTTGTATTTTTAGTAGAGATGTGGCTTTAGCCATGTTGGACAGGCTGGTCTTGAACTCCTTGGCTAAAGTGATCCTCCCACCTTGGCATCTCAAACTGCTGGGATTACAGTTGTGAGCCACCACACCTGGCCCAAACTACCAATTTTTATAGGGTTATACTAAGACATTTGTTTTGTGGACAAGGGCATTCTCTTTATATGTTCCCAAACAGAGAATCCTATAGGACTTGCCATCGATTTTTAATCTTGCTGGATCTCCTGATTTATGCAAGGGAAGGCTATGATTTTTACATACAAATAATTCTAAAAAACTAAGATTCATACGTACACATTCATACAACCCTATTTAGTGCCATGTGGAAAATAAGATACTGAGTGCTAATTCCAGATTCAGATTCAGAAAAGTATACTTTTCTTACAAATCTATCTTCTTATTCTAAATTTGTTAGTCTTACATGTTTTGCCTGTTAAAATCCACTTTCACGTACATGCATACATTTGGGACTTCATTTGCTTTTTAAAAAATTTCAAGTTAAAGGTGAAATGCTTGATAGTTCTTCATTTAGTGACTTTCAAATACCAATTGGGTGACTGTGGTATTATAGGCATTTAAAACAACAGCATAAAAGCAAAGTAAAGAAGGAACAGGGTGAATTGATTTGATCTACACAGCCATGTGATTTATAAACCCACAAATCAGTGTTTACTTGGAGCGTCCGCAGTGGATGATGGATTTAAATTATGAGCCATTGTTAAAGAGATTCACTGGAGGCAAATGGACTGTTGTCATTAACAGATAATGCGAGTGATGAAGAATATTCGTTATATAAAAGAAAAGAAATTTTAAGAAAAAAAAAACTGTTTTCTTTCTTAAGGATGATTATATAAGCCAAAAGGTGAGTTTTCTTAACAAACCGAAGGGAAGATTTTTAAGTTGCTGTTCACTTTAAGCAATTTCCATTCTTTGTGCTAGCTAGGACCTTTTCATATCCAGTTATATTACTGAATTTAAAATATTGAAGGTAGGAGTAGTCTTATTTTGCTATTGGAAAAACTGAGGCCCAAATTTACTTCAAGTCATCTGTTGAGTTTGTAGCAGAGCTGAGACTGGTGCTCAAATTTTTAAATCTCTTCTAATGAAAGGCTCTTCACGTCCCCCATGAAATCTTTATCTAAGAAAAATATCTTGCCCTGTGAGTTTGAATCTCCTGTTAAACCTTGTTTAGTGACATGTGGAAAATAAGATACTGAGTGTTAATTCCAGATTCAGATTCAGAAAATTATACTTTTCTTACGAATCTAACTTATTATTCCAAATTTGTTAGTCTTACATGTTTTGCCTATGAAAATCCATTTTCATATGCCTGTTTTTAAGTGTGATAATTGTGCTAAAGGGATTCTGTTCTCCAGAGTTTTACATTGGAAAAATCTGTATTAGTGTTGTTTCTAGGAAATGCTAATACTGTAATTTTAAATTGAAGTTCACAGATAAAAACTTCACCAGCTATCTAACCACCCAGGAAAAGTTGGTGTCAAAACAAATGACTATTGTTCACTTCATTACTCACATGACCATAACTCACTTTTTGTCCAGAAGAAAAGTCAGCCTTTTGTAAACTAGTGAGACAGGAAATAAATGAAATCTAGTATAATGGGATTGGCATTACTTCAGCCACTTCAGGACAAGGAGAACTCACTGTTATTTCTCTTCTAAATATCCTCTCTACTGCCCTAACTTTATTATTCTATTCTGTATGACTCTTTATTCTATTCTATACTATTATATTCTTTATTATCAAAGGACAGAATTGCAAAGACTGGCTAAACTAAGCTTTCTGAAGAGAAAAAGCAGAAAACACTAATACTTAGCAAAAAAGGTTTATTAAAAGATAAGAGAAAAAAAGGCCATGTGGATCTTTTATTAAACTTAGGAGAAAGTTTAATGCTGTTTTTGAACAGAGACCAAAAATCTGTTAAAATTCACATTTCAGAATTAGTAAGGGCAAGAAATGTCTCATAGGAGAAAAACTAGGAGGAAGAAAAGTTATCACAGAAAGCAAAATTATTTAATACATCAGGACATAATAATGCTTTTCTTTTTACAACTCGAAAGAGGCTCAAATATATGGCAAACTGGCTATTACTCTGGTTTGGAGGGATGTAAAAAATGCGATATTTGGCTAGATTTTAGGGAACCTTTCACATTTTCACTGACATTAGAATTTTAGCAAGAAGCTTTATTTTGGGTTAAAATTATATCTAGGTTCTTTAAGAAATAAAGCATTGATGAGCTGCTATTTGACCTAGAGAAGACCCCAACACTTAGATGAGAGCCAGCACTGCAGAATTTTCTAATATACGTAGCAATATGCAAGGACAGGATGCCATGCATTGCTTTAGTCACATACACAATGCGTTAAAACTGTCATTGCAAGGTCATATTTCACAACCCTTATGTTTCCACCCAGGGAATGAAAACCTTCTTAACAATTGCAGACATTGAGAAACAGATGTTGTCTCTGTTGTATCATGACAGTGTATCTATTCATTCATATCAGCATATTCACTTGAAGTTAGTATCAATTTAGTATGACTGTGTAACTCATTTTAGTGTCGAGAAATATACACAGTGCTTAAAATGGGAGCTTTGCTTACTTGCTTAAAAATTTACTGCAGCCAACACAGTGGCTAAAGACAAAGCTGTTAAATTTTCTAGGTTTCTCTCTGTAACTGAACCTCAAAGGAATGTAAAATACCTTCTTACCACATGTATGTTGGAACATGACCTAGGACATACTCTGCACTCTGTGATTAGATGTGCTGCACAGTTTATTCTTTAGGTTCCCAGGGACTATATGGTTTAGGAAAATACAGTCTCTTGAGTCAGCTTGGCATCTTTACTGGAAGAACTGGGTGCCCACCAGGTGCAATTACACCTTTATTTAAAGATGACGGTTATCTGCTCTCCAAAAGGCATTAGCAGAAGATTATCTTTTTTTTTTCTCTTCTCATTAAAATTTGTTTTAAAATCAAAGGTGGGAAAAGGAGAAATCACTTTAAAAATTAGGCATACAATTGGATGGCATGCTGTTCTACTCTGAGAGTGTGCCAGTGTCACCATTCTGTTCAGCCACATCCAATGGTGATGGAGTGAATAGGCTTCTGAGAGAGAAATCCGAAAATTTGGAGGCTTCATCCCTGAAATACATTAGACCGCTTACATAAAAATGGGAATAATATCTACCTCTGCTTAATGGACAGGGATGTAGTGTGGCAAAAATGTGGAAGAGGGGAGGAGAAGTGTGGTAAAGAGAGAGATTTCCTAGGTAAATCTTTCTTAATAGGTTTTTTATAACAGAGTAAAAATCAAACATTGTTGTAAGAAAGTAAAACTCAGGCTTTTATGAGTCGCAGTCCATTGTGCCTGAAAGACTGATTATTTAATTTTATTTTCTAGGCAAGTAGAGAAACACCTACAGCAAACCAGCGCCACTATCTGTCTTTGTTCTGCTCCCCATAAAGAAAGTCTTTTGTTAAATCTACTATATGCTTTCTGAATTCCCGTTATACAACAGTAGTAGTGTAAGTCTACTTAAAGTGATTTTTAATATAGTGGTTTTCCTCAAAAGCATTAAACCCAGGCGATATAATGTTCAGCAACAATGCAAATCACCAAGAATGTGTTAAAGACTTAAGGTCCTCTTCAAGAGCCCTCAAGTCTATATGAGGTGCTAGAACACAAGTTCTCAACAACTTTCTTACTTCCATATTATCAAATGTGAGATTGTCCTCCATGAGTTTCCCTATTCATACTAAAAGGAGTATGACAGTTTTTTTTCCTTTCTGCCCCTTTTTGAGGTCATGGGTATTTTTTAAAATTTATTTTTTGATTGACAGAAACTGCATATTTTATGGTGCACAACATGATGTTTTGATATATGTATACTTTATAGAATGGCTAAATCAAGCTAATTAGCGTATTCTACAGGGCATTTTTGTTGCTGTTGTTGCTATGGCTACCAGCGTTGTTATTTCTAATACCTTCTTCATGGCAAATGAGACCAAGGCATTCCCAAGTGTGATCTTGAATTCAATAAAAACTAAAAAACTTATTAAGGCTTAGAGTTGAAAAGGAGCTTAGAAGTCATCTAGTCCAACTAATTCAACATACAGATGGTGAAATTGAAGTCTAAAGAGGTGAGATGAAATGTAATAAGGATGAGAACATTCTTAGGAACAATGCCCAAATGGGCAAATGTAAATAAATTTTAGTGTAGGTACCAGGTTTCTTTTAATGTGATAACTGAATTCTCTGGGTTTTAAAATATTTGCTGATCCAACCATCTGCATGATCACATTTAATCTATTTCTTCTTAGGATCTGAATTCCTAGGAAGTCTGTATTCACCTAGTTTTCAAATGCCTCAGTTCTCAGGCTGCACTGTGGTGAAAACTCCAAGGTATCTGTGAAGCATGTTGTTCTTGTTCTTCAATTTCCCCCTAAACTCAAAAAGCATTTCCATGTTTTCCCATTTTTCTATAATGTCCCCATCTTTTTAAAAAATTTATATATATATATATATATAAATTTTTTAAAAAGATGGAGACATTGCACTTTATATTTTATATATATTTATATAAAATATAATACCATTATATATATTATTGCACTTTATATAATTATATATATATTATTGCACTTTATTATTTCCATGTTTTCCCATTTTTCTATAATGTCCCCATCTTTTTTAAAAATTTATATATGTGTATATATATATATATATAAATTTAAAAAAGATGGGGACATTGCACTTTATATTTTATATATATTTATATAAAATATAATACCATTATATATATTATTGTACTTTATATAATTATATATATATATTATTGCACTTTAGGTTCTGGGGTACATGTGCAGATCATACAGGATTGTTGCATAGGTACATACATGGCAATGTGGTTTGCTGCCTCCATCCCAACATCACCTATATTTGGCATTTCTCCCCATGTTATCCCTCCCCAACTTCCCTACCCCTCGCTGTCTCTACCATAGTCCCCAGGTCCAGCTGCACTTGCTGTGAAACTCTCAGTCCAGAGCATTTCAGATTGCTGGTTTTTGTGGGGGTGGGACCCACTGAGCCAGATCACCTGGCACCCTGTTTCAGGCCCCTTTTTTTCAGTTGAATGGGCAGCTCTGTCTCCCAGGTGTTCCAAGCACCAGTTGAAACAGCCGCCCAGATTTGTGTGAGTTTTTGTGCGGAGACCTGCTGTGCCAGCTGAAGCAGCCATGCTGGAAACTTGTGGCACTTTTCAGCCCAGGAATCCCCTGGTCTGTGGGCAGTAATAACTCTGTTGGAAATGCGATGATCACTCACCCTCTGCATTGTTCTCACTGGGAACTGCAATCAAGAGCTGTTCCTATTCGGCCATCTTGGATCCACCCAGGATTCTTAAATTTAACATGCCAGGTTTGGGATTTTGGTTTTATTTTTGGTTTGTTTTTTGGCATTATTCTTAAAGTTCATAATTGTGCCCAGTAAGATTGTAACATTCAATATTTATATAATTTTAAAATATAAAAATTATATATATTTTTGCACAAAAAATTAATAAAACAATATATTCATTATGAAGTTTAAATGTTTAGTTTTTATGTTTGATCTTTGAGGAGTCAATTTTACCTAAGTATTGAGTATACCATACATATTCACACACATGTAATAACTCCTGCTTAAAGATTTTTATTTTATTCAGCACATCACAATCTTCCTCTTTTGAAAATTTCAAATTATGTAAAATAAAGAATAATAGTAGAGATACTATCAGGTGCACCTGGCATTTACCAAGGTGGAATATCAGCCATTTGCCATAAGCCCTATCCTGGAGACCAGTGTTTTCATACCATCTGAAAACTGCTTTTCCCATCAGTAAAAGGTAGATCAGACTTTTATCTAGACATGTTCTCTGAAAATCATTATATTTTGTGTTTCTATGTTGGCTTTGACTCTCAGTAAGGATGACTAAAAATGCTTCAATAAACAGATATACTAAGATATACCTATGGTATATTAAGTTGAAATGCCTTCCTGCATCATCAGTAGCATGAAAATATATTTGCTGGCTGGGCGTAGTGGCTCACGCCTATAATCCCAGCAGTTTGGGAGTCTGAGGTAGGCAGATCACCTGAGGTCAAGAATTCAATGCCAGCCTGACCAACATGGTGAAACCCTGTCTCTACTAAAAATACAAAAATTATCTGGGCATGGTGGTGCACGATTATAATCCCAGCTACTCAGGAGGCTGAGGCAGGAGAATCGCTTGAACCTGGGAGACGGAGGTGGCAGTAAGCTAAGATCAAGCCATTGCACTCCAGCCTGGGCGACAAGAGCAAAACTCCGTCTAAAAAATAATTTAATTTTTTTTTTAAAAAAAGAAAAAGTATTTGCTTCAGAATACAAGACATTATTGATGTTTCTAAACCTATGCTCTTTACATTAAATTATTAGTCATTATTTTGTTTAAGAGTCATTCTTGGATTAAATTAGATGCCACTGAGCTCTAATTTACAGAGCTTTTAGAAGTAGTTACTTGTTTTGTAGGGTTTAAGCAGGTTACTTCACTATGTGGTACTGCATTTTTTCGATCAATTCCTACCACATTGCAGTCTTTCAAGTGTTTTATTTTCAAAGAGTCTGCTTTCCTGAGATGGTGTCTTGCCCCCTGTATTTGGCCAAGCTGTCATACATTCTGTAATGGGCATTTTAAAAGGTCAAGTTCAAATGCATTTAAAAGGCAAGATTAGCAGTTACGTGCTTGCATTCCCTATGAGCACGATTTGCTTTGTGTCACAATGGGGTCATGAGTGCATGCTTTAATAGCGCTAGTGTTATAAAATTAGTCATCAGCAGTAGCTAGTGAGAGAAGAACACAAGATAATTGGGGAAAAAATATTTGAAAGATGCACAAATCAGTGAGGCATTGATGCAAATCTCAATTCTGAAGACTAAAATTTCCTCTAAAATGTCTTCCTTTATTCGCATTGATTCACCTGTCAGGAATGTGTTTCCTAGGGCTAAAAAATATAAAAATGTGTGACAGTACAAGTTTCTTATCAGACTTGTTATTAGGTAAGAGAATCTCTGAGAAATCTTTTTAAGTGTCTTGTGTTGCAGAGGCCATGTTTGCAACTTGCTGATAAATGTGTAATCAGCTGGGAGATGTAAGCATATAGGCCAGAACTGGCTTTGCATTTCAGATATAGACTCAAAGTATTGTGTGAAAAAATACACTTTAGAGTAACTGCTAATTATGACAGATTTCACATGCACATGCATTTTGATAAGGTGATTTCTGAAATTAAATTTTTGTTTTATTTTGACAAAAGACTTTAATGGGAGGTTTTGACTGGTAAACAAAGTCAGATTTCAAGATTTTTAAATAGCCTCTGTGCCTTGGGTTTCTTTTATAGTGATGGTAGAAAGTGGTTTGTTTAGTTACTTATTTTAAATCTCTAATGGGAGGATACTTGAAAAATACTGAGGGGCATAGTTACCTTGTACCTGTCTTCCAAAGCAGATTGAAACAAAATATCTAGTAATATATGTTATGACCATGTGGACACTGTTAAGACTTGTCTTTTGAGACAGTTGCCCCTTTTCTTTAACCCTTATCTGCCAGTCGCAAGAAGAGTGCTTCAAGTAAGAACCAACAGATAGAGCACTGAGAGCGACAGCTGTACCCTGAAACTGTAGTATGACTACATCTTTTCTTTTGTTCTCTAATATAAACTCTTTTCCTCACCTATTTCCTTGAACCTAACTTTAACCCTGAACTTTGTTTTTCCCTGTTGGTTAATAACCCAGCTACAGACTTTAGGACCCAAGGTCTAATCCCATACTTGGCAAAAGCCTATTTGTTTGGATTTTTGGATTAATCTCAGCTCTGTGTTTGTCTGTTCCCAATGCAGTGCTTGAATTAACCTTTTATCCTTGACTATGAGTTTTTCTTTGCCCCAGGGCTTAGAGGAGTCACTGAGGCACTGGCCCATCCCAGTCACAGCGCCTTCTGTGCCCATGGTTGCTATAGCTCCTTGCCATGCAGAACCCGGTGACTTTATGTGGTAGGTAGAGGTTCTTTGTGTGTGGAGTGATGTTTAAAGTGGAGTCAATTCTCGTTGCTTATGGTAGTTTTGTTCTATAAAGTTGCCACACAGACTGAATTAGTGAATAGTAAAGCATTACTCTCAGATAGGCTCCTGAGAGCCTCTGATCAAATTTCCATCAACCTTTTAATATATAATCTTGTATATGTGTGTTTCTCTTTAAAGACACCTTATTTAATATATATTGATGATATATATTAACATTGAACATTATATATATATATAAAATCCACAAGGCAGGAAGACAGACTTCGTTTTATTCTAACAAAATACTTCAATAGGAGGTCCTTAGGAGCACTAAACAGAACTTCATTACAATTGGGGCTCAGCTGGGAATGTCAACCTGGGGAGACAAATGTTCGGTTGCTCTTCTCATGACTGCAAATAACCGTGCAAGTGCAGCAGGTATTAATTTGGGGGGGTCACAAAAATTTTTAGCAAGCAGGTGATTTGCAAATATGGAATCCACATATAATGAGGCTTGACAGTACCTACTTTTTTCTGGGTGTGGTAAATGGGAAGGAAGATTCTATGACTTTTTATACTTTTAGTTTTTATTCTTCACTTACTGGTTTTGAACCAACTTTGGCATTTCTTTAGGAGAGAGAGATGCTTTTTTACTTTGATTGGTCTACCTTTCTTCTCATTTCTTTCTTTCTTCTGCCTTCAAGAATAGAGAATAATAATTTGTTTGGACAGGGTATGAAATTTTTATTGGCTCACATTTATTAATAGGTACAATTGTTGTGTGTAAAAGATTACACATATATCTATGTTCAGAAAAAAGTTAATATTCCGGGCCTGAGACAGCTATCCTTCTTAGAAAAGTGTGCTTGCAAGCTTACCTCTTGGCTGGCATTTGGGAACTTTAAATTTCAGGACAATTCTCACTACTCTAACTGATAACAATGACTGAATGTTACAAAACTTTTGTACAAACAATAGGGTTTATACTGAACATCTGCTTTCTTTCTGGGACTCTGGAATTTCCATAAGTGCTAGGCAAGATGCCTATGTGATCAACCTCCAATACAAACCTTGGGCACTGAGTGTCTAAAAGAGCTTCCTTTAGAGACAACACTCCATGCAAGTCACAACTTGTTGCTGGAGGAATTAAGTGTATCCTGTGTGACTCCACTGAAGAGGACTCTTGGAAGCTTGTGCCTGATTTCCCCTGGCCTTCACCCCACACACTTTATCCCTTTGCTGATTTTGCTTTATCTTCTTTCACTGTAGTAAATCACAGCTGTGAATAAAACTATACTGAGACTTTTGAGTATTCTTAGACAATTAGTAAACCTAGGGGATACTGAGCATTCTGACACAATTTGCTTGCCTCTTACTTAGTACCTTCATCTCTCACTGTCTTTTGTACCTGGAAGGAAACTGGATGCAGGATCTTATCCCATACTCTCACTCTCTCTTCCATTTCTTCTATGCCAGACATATGCTAGACCATCAGTGAGGTTGCTGTCATCTTTGTTATGTTTCTTTTCTCTTTGCCTTCCTTTCTCAATTTGATAGACTAAGGGTGATAAGTGCCCCAGATTTGGAGTCATTTTCTTCTAACCATTGAAAGTTTCGCTTGAGACTATTGCTTAAGTCTTGTGCACCAACCTAGCTTTACTAGAAAACCCAAATTGGGGTTAGCCACTGACATAGCTGTTAATAGAATCTTTGCTCCCCTTTGCATATTGTTTATTGTATATTTCTCTGTCAGTTCCCTAACACAAAACAGAGGTGAATAGCAGGGCAGAATTAAAACATTGCAATATCACTAACCCCCTAATATTCCTTGCTTTTTTCTCTCCTTTTTCTACTCAACCCATCTCCTCCCATCTTTTTCAAAAGTGGATTGTGGTAGATGTCATCTGTTTTGGTAGAATTAGCTTTTCCAAGGTATTCTTTCTTCTCTTAGTAGTCTTTCCTGCGTTCTACAACCTATCTCATTTCACTGATTCTCATAATTCTAACTTTAACCTAGACAACAGGTTATATTCCTAGGAAAAATAGAGTATACCTAATCAGCTGTTCTTTATTATGGTTTTATAAACTACTAGTGACTAGTTTTTCTGCCAGTCTTTATTTTTTTAAATTCAGAATAAACATTTTACCTGAGACAGAAATTTTAAGGTCATAAATGGCACACTGATGCTGATTCAGGAGCTTCTAGGTTTCTGTCAAGATGATGGCTGATGATTTCTTTCAATTGACTTTATAGATTGATGTCTTTCTGAACCTATAATATTCCAGAACTGACCATATAATGTGGTGGTTACAATTTCTTCTGAGACAAACTCTCTAAATTTTAAAGTCACACCGCTTGAGTTAAAATCCTG
Organism: Cacajao melanocephalus; assembly: GCA_963573385.1. Classification (NCBI taxonomy): domain Eukaryota; kingdom Metazoa; phylum Chordata; class Mammalia; order Primates; family Pitheciidae; genus Cacajao; species Cacajao melanocephalus. Next base: position 5,892 of record CAUYLG010051115.1, on the reverse strand, counting down.
CCTCCACCAATGTGAGCTCTGTTGAGGTCTGTGAGGGGCTACGAGGGGAGGGTCAGCTGGGGGGTGGGGAGTTGGGGAGGGATAACATGGCAGAAATACCAGATATAGGTGATGGGGAGGAAGGCAGCAAACCACATTGCCATGTATGTACCTATGCAACAATCCTGCGTGTTGTTCACATGCGCCCCAAAACCTAAAATGCAATAAAATATATATTTTAAAAATATATAAAATAAAAAAATAAAATAAAAACAATTCTCAGCTTTAGTTTTTTTATCCATAGGAGACGGGTTACATGAGTCAATAAGATGTAAGGTGTCTAGGGTCACAAAGTAAATTTTACGTGCTATTAATAATTTTATTATTATACTTTAAGTTCTGGGGTACATGTGCAGATCATGGAAGTTTGTTATATAAGTATACATGTGCCATGGTGGTAAGCTATTTTTGTGAATTGTTTCAGTATTGCCTATAATTAATACCTTTTTGATTTATCATGCCATGGAAGCTTTGATGGAAACTTTCACCATCTGCATCTAAGAACATTGTCTTTTAGAGTCACTGGAACATTTATCACATCAGCATGCCTTCAGCTCCTACTAAGGATTTTTCTATAAGCAGTTCCCACTTCTTAGTTTCATTATGTTTACCAGTTTGAGTTCTGTATTTCCTTTTAGTTGAAGTATACCTAATTTAATGCAACCTGGACTTCTTTTAGAACTATGAGCAGCCCTCACTTTTTGGATGTCCTTGACATACTGAAGTGAGAGCTATATCTTATTGTTTTTTAAGCATAAAGTATGTTTATTCTGTTCTTACTTTATTTACTTAGATTTAATTTTTTGATGAGTTTCACTTTCTTCTGTTTAGTATTTATCCTATTCTTAGTAGGGACCAGACATTTGGGAATATAAATTCTCAAAATTAGTGCAGAATTTGTCTTCATGAAATTTATTATCTAGTGGAAACGAACGCATTGAGTTTACTTGCCAAATTAGTACAAGTAAGGTGCAGAGTAGCATAAAATAAAACTGGAAAGGCAGGCAGGGGCTAAAACAGGAGCTCTTTGTTTAACTGGAGAGAAATGTTAAACTTCTGAAGTGTTATAAGCATCCTTCCTTTGTTTGTTGTTGTTGTTGTTGTTTTTTTAGATGGAGTCTCGCTCTTCCATCTAGACTGGAGTGCAGTGGCATTAGCTCACTGAAACCTCTGCCTCCCAGGTTCAAGTGATTCTCCTGCCTCAGCCTCCTGAATAGCTGGGATTACAGGTGCGTGCCACCATGCCCAGCTACTTTTGGTATTTTTAGTAGAGATGAGGTTTCACCATGTTGGCCAGGAGGGTCTTGATCTCCTGACCTCGTGATTGGCCCACCTTGGCCTCCTAATGGGCTGGGATCACAGGCGTGAGCCACCACACCCAGCCACAAGCGTGGTTACTTTAATTGCTATGTGGATTAGAGGAAGGCAAGTGAGGGAGTTAGAATTATCAAGTCGCTATTGCAGTAGTTTCAACAACAGAAGACTTAGTCTAGAACTGAAATAGAGAGATTGCTGTGATGTGACAGTGAGGGCATGTTAGAATGAAGTGGAGACATGCCAAAGTTATTGTATATTGCAGGCAGAAATAAAACTACTGCAAATAGATTAGATATGGAAGGCAAAGGGAGAAACTATCAGAGAAGACTTCCAATTTTATTGCATGAGAAATTACTGGGTACAGGGTCCATTTATTAAGTTGTGGAAGTTTGGAAGAGAAACTATTTTTTTTTCAATAATTTTAGGGGTACAAGTAGTTTTTGGTTATGTGGATAAATTACAAAATGGTGAATTCTGGGCTTTAAGTGTACCCATCACCCGAATAGTGTGCGTTATACCCAACAGGTAACTTTTTAAACCAATCATCCTGTTCCCATCCTCCCACCTTCTGAGTCTCCAATGTCCATTATACTATTCTATATGCCTTTGCATAGCATACAGCTTAGCTCTCATTTATTAGTGAGAGCATATGGTATTTGGTTTGTTCCTGAGTTATTTCACTTAGGATAATAACCTCCATCCATGTTGCTACAAAAGACATAATTTCACTGGGAGTTGATTTTCAGAGTTCACTTTTAGATGTGTACAGTTTTAATTGCCACATAATATTTAAGTAAATTTTAAAATAAGCAATTGGATGTATCAATCAGAAGCTCTAAGATGAAGCTTGGACTAGAGACGTAAGCTTCGGTGTCATCAACAATTCTGCAATTTTGGAAAAGAATACTCAAGAAGGAAGTAGAATGGAAAGATGGGAATGATAAGATCGTTCACTTGTAGTGGATGCTCTGTTGTACTGAACAGATTGTTCCTTAAGGACCAAAGCACTCATTTCCCAGCTATTGTTGGTGTTGGCTGCTGATTACTCATAGCTGAGTCCCCCTTTAGGAACTGTGCCCACAGAAGGACTCTTGCTTGAGTCTCCTGCCTGGTGCAGCTCATTTGCAATGATTACACAATGTGGGAAAACAAATACTGAAGCTCCTTGCTTTCGTGTGGGACAGTTCTGAAAGACCATCCCAGCTGCAGATAGCTATCGGATCACCTGAGACTTCTGGGGAGCCAGAAGACTGCTGGTGCCGAAAGTAGTCTTAGGACACAGTCTCTGAAACAGGATTTTGTTGCTGGATAATCCACCAGTTAATGGCAATGAAAACTCCCTCACTAGTAGTAGTTGGAATATGGATAGTTCCTAGCAGGCTATAGTGGGCGTTTGTTAAAAACTTTACCAGAATTAACTGGAATGGGCTTATAGAAGAACTGAATGCACCTGTAACAAAAGCATAATTTGGGGGTTTGGGAAGTTCAAAGGAAGTGGCTCTCTTTGACTGCTATTGATATATTGATATATTGATGCTGAAAAAAAACAGTGAAAGATTAGGGATGATTAAAGTGAATTGTGAACCCAAGGGATCTACAATTTAAGCTGAAATGTGAAGCTTAATCCTTTGGAAAGTCTTTAAAAAAGGGTTTTGGCCTTCCTTGGTCAAAGAAACCATCCTCTATGCATAACTAATTTTAGCTCATGTCCTTGAGGTTCCAGTTTCAGTCAGCTTGTTATCTTCACTTCCTGTTTGTCTACAAAATTCAGACTGGTATAGTCAACCCCTAAAATTGTGTGAGACAAATTTCTTATAAAAAGTTTACACATATGCTTATATGTGTATGTGTGTATGTGTGTGTGTGTGTGTGTTTGTATATATATTCATATTCCTCCTAGCTGCAGAGCTTCCCACAGGGTTGATTGAGATCTCTACTACATTGCTTTTTTACTTCCTTCCACATTATACTTTTCTTACTCCCTTAGAGATATTAGTTCTGCAAGCATTTTTCCTTTTCTTCTTTTATTATTTTCTTTTTTATTTTGAATTTTTATTTATATATAATCATGGGATATAAGTGCAATTTTGCTACATTGACATATTTCCTTGTGGTGTAGTCAGGGCCTTCATTGCATCCATCCTGGAGCAATGTGCATTGTACCCACCAAGAAACGTGCCATCATCCATCCCCCCCGACCAACCCCGTGGATTCCTCGTTGCCCATTATTCTAAACTCTGCATCCATATGTATGCATTATTGAGCTCCTAAAATTTTACAAGCACGTTCTAAAAACCACCTGCATGCAAACTACTGCCTTAGAGAACCCCAACTAAGATACCTTCAATATCTAGAGGTAAAAGAGTTGAACCTTTTGGAAATGCCAAGAAAGGAAAACCAGAAAGGAAGAAAATGCCTACAGGTGAGTTACGGCTCAGAAACCATAAGGAAAGACTGTTGAAGTAGAAGAGAGAATCAGGTAAAATGAGTACGAAAAAAGTCATCTGATGTGTCAACATAGACACCTTTGGTGACCACAGTAAGGAAAGTTCCTATGGAGAGGCAGAAGAGAAAACAAATTGAAGTGTGTTAAGTAGTCAGCAGGAGACATAGCACTAAAGACCATAAACATAAGCAGCCTTATTAAGAAGCTTGGCTGTAAAAAAAAAATAGGGCAAATGCTGAATGGAAATGTGCTATTAATGGAGAATGATTTCCTTTTTTAAGTAAAGCATGTCTGAATGCTGAAGTGTTAAGGACTTTACAGTATGGGAAGAGTTGAAGACACAGGGAAGAATGAGGAAAACTAATGAAATAAAAACTCAGACCGGGCACAGTGGTTTACACCTGCAATCCCAGCACTTTGGGAGGCCGACGCGGGTGGATCATGAGGTCAGGAGATCGAGACCATCCTGGCCAACTTGGTGAAACACCATCTCTACTAAAATGCCAAAAAAAAAAAAAAATGAGTTGAGCATGGTAGCATGTAGCTGTACGGGGGAGGCTGAGGCAGGAGAATTGTTTGATCCCAGGAGGTGGAGGTTGCATTGAGCCAAGATCGTTCCACTGCAATCTAGCCTTGTGACAGAGCAATACTCCATCTCAAAACAAACAAACAAAAAAACAATACAACATCAAAAAAAAGCCAGTTCAGAAGGGTTGGGATCCTAAGCTTACAGAGATGGGTCCTCAATAGGAAAGACACCTAATGGCAATAGTGAGTGAGTGAGTGAGTGATATGGTTTGGCTGTGTCCCCACCTAAATCTCATCTTGAATTCCCACTTTTTGTGGGAGGGACCCTGTGAGAGGTAATTGAATCATGGGGGCAGGTCTTTCCCATGCTGTTCTCGTGATAGTGAATAAGTCTCGTGAGATCTGATGGCTCTATAAGGTGGAGTTTCCCTGCACGAGCTCCCTTTTCCTGCTGCCATCCGCGTTAGATGTGACTTATTCTTCCTTGCCTTCTGTCAAGATTGTGAGGCCTCTCCAGCCACATGCAACTGTGAGTCCAGTTAAACCTCTTTCTTTTGTAAATTGCCCGGTCTAGGTATGTCTTTATCAGCAATGTGAGAATTGGCTAATACAGTAGGGAATACAAAGATGAATAAAACAAAAATCTAGGAAGTTTGTAGATTCGATGGCAGAAAAGTATTTAAAAGCCCACATATCTTATTCATATAATTCAGTGTGTGTCTGTGTGTGTTTGTATATCTGTCACTATATTTATATATCTGCACCAAAGCATTTTATATCTTTAAAATAAACCAGCAAAACAATAGAATAAGAAAAACCTTAATCAAATATTGTTTTCTCAGTTGTTAAGGTGAAGTTTTCTTTCATGATTTTTTTACCTACATTGATTAGTCCTCACCTAATCTAAATTTTTCTGATTTATTTTATGCCAGGGGTCAGCAGACTTTTTCAATCAAAGGCAATATAGGAAATACTGTAGGCTTTGGGCCATGTGGTTACTGTTACGACTACTTAGCTCTACCATTGTAGCATTAAAACATCAATAGACAATATGTAATTTAAATGAATGAGTTTGGCTGTGTTCCAATAAAGCTTCATTTACAGAAACAACTGGCAGGCAGGATTTAACCCACTAGCCATAGCTTGTTTGCACTTATATTTGCTCGTGTTACCATTTTGCTCAGATTATTGATCACATCATCTACCTGGTGAACTTCTGGGAATATAATTCAATTATTAGCTTTTCGCTGAAATCTTCTGTAGCTCCTCTGATTATATTGTACCCCTGTAGTATTCATTACATCGCCTCTATAAGACATGAAATATTCCTTTATGATGGTATTTATAATTTTGTAATGATTTGCTCATAGTCTTGTGCCTCAGAGTACTGTGGTTTCTGCATGAATGGAGACTAAATCTTATTTTTTTTTTTATTTTTTTGAAAGAAAGAAAAAGAGAGGAAAGAAAGTGAGAGTGAAAGAAAGAAAGAAAAAGAATGTATGAGAGAAAGAAAGAGGAAGAAAAAGAGGGAGAGAGAACAGGATTCTTGTTCTACTGCCCAG
>CAUYLG010051114.1:0-28780 GCA_963573385.1 Cacajao melanocephalus | reverse complement strand
TTCCTGTCTCCATTGTTAAACACAATTATTGGCATAATAGAGGTTTTTAATACCCATTTTTAGACTGCATTCTAGCCTGGGCAGTAGAACAAGAATCCTGTTCTCTCTCCCTCTTTTCCTTCCTCTTTCTCTCGTACAGTCTTTTTCTTTCTTTCTTTCACTCTCACTTTCTTTCCTCTCTTTTTCTTTCTTTCAAAAAATTAAAAAAAAAAGCAAATTAGCAAAAACTTGGGACTCATGAATAATATAAAAAAGATTGATTAAACTTAGTTCAATTTAAAAAAAAAAACAATGTGCTTTAAAAACAACAACTGCATTTATCAGTGCAGTGCCTGACAAATATGCTTTTCTCTCATGCCATTCATACATATTTTTACTCTGCCTGAAAAAACTCTTGAATGTTATTTATTCACAGGTTTATTTCTGCACCCCTGAAATAATATGGTGCTTATCATACTATCTTATAGGTAATTGTTTGGGTGTTTTTCTTCTAAATAATGAAGTTAGGGACGATGTCTTACTAGACACTGTAAACAGATCCTGAATCACAGGACATTTGACACAATAAAGCATTCCCAAGCATTTGTTAAATAAATGGATATTTCCTAATAAAATCCACACACAATTCTTGCTGCCTTTTTAATGAATTATCCCATCTCTCTTAAGATAGGAATAAAGCCCCATTCTTTCCTGCCAATCTTAGAAATTCTGTGATTCTTTTGAAGTTTTCTTTGAAAAGTCCTTGCTAATATTTTTCCTGTAAAGAGAAAAGACAACAAGAAAAGATATCACTTTTCTGGAACATTGAAAATAATGAAGGACTGATTTAACTATAGTTTCCTACTTTAGTCTCATATTGTAGCTTTCTATAAGCTGAGAAGCTACCAAAAAAATGCAAGAGAGAAACTGTATGAGATGTGATGTTTAAAACCCTTTTCTAAGGAAGATGCATCATTATTACTCACATCACAGGAGTATTAATTATATTACTCTGAGGAGTCATGAAGTCTAAGTAATTATCTTGAAAGTCACTGCCTGCTATGGGAGAATGTATTACCGAGGGAGTTACATTCAGTTCTAAGTCATGAAGCTAAGGCGGTAATACTCACCCACCCCCATCTTCACACACATCTCCCACTCTCTTCACTCCACCTTTTGACTCCACAGTGGAAACCAGAAGTAGTCCAGTGGAAAGTAGGTTTTTGAAAACAGCTACCAAAAATTAACATGCCCTCAATGCTATCTACCAAAAAAAGTATGACTCACCATTTCCCATCGACTTTGAGTTCAGTGTATTTGGGTTCTCAAGAGACACAGAATGAATCAAATGCATATATAGAGAAAAAAATATTTTAAGAAGTTGGCTCACACGATTATGGATGCTGGCAAGTCCAAGATCTGCAGGGAAAGCCACAAAAATAAAGACCTAGAGAAATGTCGATGTTGCAGTTCAAGTTCAAAGGCTGCCTACTGACAGAATTATCTACCTTTTGTTCTATTCCAGCCTTCAGCTGATTGAATGAAGCCCACTCACATTATGGAGGACAATCTTCTTTACTCAAAGTCCACCAATTTCAATCTTAATCTCATCCAAAAAACATCTCCAAAATATCTAGAATAATGTTTGACCAACTGTCTGGTCACTGTGGCCTACCTAGCAAAATTGGTACATAAAATTAACCATCACACCACATAATATTTATTGTGTCTTTAACCTCTGACTCTTCTCTGCAAGTGTGTGCATGCTCCTGGCATGCTGAAATCACAGGCTGACATGCAGCTAGTCTAAGCAGATCCACAAGATATTTGATTTGCAAGACTATACTAAGCTGGCTTGACACCTCTGGCTCTGCAGTTTATAATTCTGCTCACTCATTGTTCTATTTACAAAATAAAATTCCATGTTGGAACTTTATTCCAAGAAGGAACTTCTTCTACATGCAATAAAAAATAAAATAATGAATTACACAAAAAATATTGAAGGACAAAATCATTGGATTAGATCACCTCTAAGATTCCTCAAAGACCTAAAATTCTGTGAAGAAGATAGAAAATGTAAAGCTAGACTTGTCTTTCTCCAAGATCTGTGTTTGGAGATATTAGTTCTTCTGGTAGTGCTTGGAAATTGACGGTGTTTGTGGTGGTGGGGCAGTGGGGAGGTAGAGATGGGGAGAAGGCAAAAACAAAGTCAAAATAGAGATTTCCAGGGTTTTGGAGGCAAGGAGGGAGGTTGGAAGGTTGGAATACTGGGGACTTTTAGGTAAGTGAAACTTTTTTATGATACTCTAATGTCTGATATATTATGCATTTGTCAAAACTCATAGGATTGTATGTATCACACAGCAAGCTCTAATATAACCTATGGATCGAAGTTTATCATAATGTATTAATACTGGTTCATCAAGTGTAACAAATATACCACATTAATACAAGATATTAATAGTAGAAGAAACTGTGGAAGGAGGGAAGACGATGTATAATGGGAACCTTATGGGAACCTTCTGTATTTTGCTAAGTTTTTCTGTCAAGCAAAATTTGCTCTAAAAAGTGAAATCTAAAATTAAAAAAAATAGGAATTATTTAAATGATCTGAGGCAGAGAAATGCTTGAATGATATATAGCTATAAGATGGAATATTGTGCAATAATACCAAAATACTGTTTGTGAGAAAAAAAATCATCCCCAGCCTAATCCTGAAAGAATGCATTCAGGAAGAAGAAGGGGACAATATCCAGAACTAACTTCTCTGTAAGGAGATCTACTCACTCAAAAGAGAAAATAGTCTAAGAAAGAGCTAAGAAAATGATTATTGCCATTGTCCAATTAGATATGAACTTGTGCCAGGTTAGTGTCAGTGAATTAGAAAGAATTGAACAGATCCAAATATTGCAAAAGTAGAATGGACCAGAGTTGATGATAAATTAGATTTAATATAAATCTATCAGTCTATCTATCTATAGATAGATAGATAGATAGATAGATAGAAAGATAGTTAGATAGATAAATATATAACCAAGAAAGTAAGGGATATAAACTGAAGTTATTCCCGTCTCAATTCCTGAAAGAGAGGTTGGAAATCAAAAGTTCTATTTTAACAGCATAGTTGTGAGCTGCCTATGAGGCTCTGATGTAGGAATTTCAAATATACTTACAAAATCATATAAAAAGCGGCTTGAACTAGAGATAAAAATTCCAGGATGGGTGCAGTGGCTCACACCTGTAATGCCAACATTTTGAGAGGGTGAGGTGGGAGGATTGCTTGAGGCCAGGGGTTCAAGACCAGCCTGGGCAATATAGGGAGATTCCATAACTACAAAAAAAATTTAAAAATTAGCCAGATGCAGTAGTGGTGCACGTCTGTAGTCTCAGCTACTCAGGAGGCTGAGGTGGGAGAATCACTTGACCCTGGCAAATTAAGGCTGAAGTGAGCCATGATCACATCACTGCACTCCAGACAGGGTGACAGAGAGAAACTCTGTCTTAAAAAAAAAAAAAAAAAAAAAAAGGAAAGAAAAAGAAAAAAAAAGAAAGAAATCCAGAGAAGCCATAGAAGTGGATGAGAATACCTACGAAGAGAGTGAAATGATGACAAGAGATACAATAAAATCATTGTTTTCTGAGGGGCAGAGAAGTAAGTAAAGGAAACTAGGAATGAGTGACAAAGTAAGATGAAGACCTCAAAAGTGTGGTGTCATAGGAAACTAAGAGTATTTCAAAGAAGGAGCTGTCGTGCCAAATGTTACATGAAGGTCTGATAATAGAGGGGTGTAGTGGACTATTTATGAGTCCTGGTTCTAGAATTCGGCTTCTATATCAACTGTACTCATTAGTCATGGAACCTTAAGAAAATAATTTATCCTCTTTGTACCTCAGATTCTATATTTGTAAAATTAGACGAGAATATGACTTACTCCATAGGCTTCTTGGAGAAATTAAATGCAACACTTACAAAGGTCAGGGCAGCGAGTCATACCTGATGTCAGAAGACCACAGAGTGCTTTGCCTTTTGCAGGTGGGAGAGTAAGATAGCCACCCAAGAAAACACAATGAAAGACACTGATATCAAGAGACTATTGTGTAATCATCTTTTATGCATATTTTCAATTAGCCTAATCATCTTCATTCCATCATTCTTTTTGGAGAACTTCTCAGTATTGGAAGCACACTTAATATGGTTGTACATCTGTTGTGATTTTCTAACTGCTGTCAATCCTGTATTATATTTAGTAGCAAAACCAAATGCATCCTCTAAAAGAAGTTTATCATCACCCAAGGTGACCAGATTTTTGGAATGCTGTATCTAATTTCTTATGTCTTGTTTCATGTAATTCATGTAATTTTTGTTCTGTATGGAGCACTGCCATTAGAGTTGAAGATGGAAAGATTTTTATTTGTGGTTATTTTGTCTGCTTTTACTACTCTACCAAGTTTATTTTGCTTAGGACCAAATCTCAGTGTGGATAAGAGTTTTCACTGAAAAGGGAGTTATATTCACTTGGGGCAGTGTCCAGATCACTGCAATTTATAGTTTTTTTGGAACATATCTTGGAGTACTTTCTATACCACAGGATTGGAAAAGACCATGGCAGACAAGTAAACTAACACCTAGAGGATATGTAACATTCTCAAGGTCACTGAGCTTGTACTTATGGCCCATCTTCGCTTACATGCTTGGAGCAAACTTTGGCAACATGGCTGGTCTTGTTATTTCACCACTCTGGATACACTGGAGTAAAAAACAACTTAGATATAAGAATTAATTGGAACAAAGGTAGAAGATATTTCTTTGTGCAGATTCCATAAAGACTGTGGAGAAATATATATAGCAAAAGCCAAGCAGTTCCATTTATGGCATTTTTTTAATGTTATAATTGAAAAAAATAACTTAAAATGTATTTACAACATTATAATTGTAGCTTTTTAAACAATGAAACCCCTTAAGAAATTGTACTTTCTTGTTTAAATAAAGTATCAATAATAGGAAAATAATGCAACACCTCAATTGTATAGAATAATACCTGGTAATCACTATGCAATCAATAAACATTAGCTATTAACATCACAAAAAGTATTTTTTTTTTAATTTGTCAGTATGGAGACAGAGACATAATAAAAGCAAGGTTAGCAGAAGAGTGGAGGCAGAGTGCAGGTCGGAGTGAGTTAAAGGGTAATTGCTCTATTGATAAAAGTGTTCTCATATCTTTTGAACACATTCAGTGACAAGAAGACACTCATTGCAACCAGAAGCCACAGTTCAGTTGGATACACATACATGTAACAACAGCCTGGTCCCCACACTTATCATCCCATTGATGACTACATTTGGATTTTCAGTTTTTCGCTGGTCTTCTCAAATCTAATTGTGAGAGGGTTCCTCTCTGTGCTGAGCCAGAATCTGTCTTCCAAGGCCTTCAATTCAGCTGCATTCTGTCATCTGGGGCCAAAGTACTACATTGTTCTAAACAATAATTAACTTGTTTCTTCAACATCCCTCTTTCAGTCATTTATTTACATAAACTGTAGGCCTCCTTCAAGTCATCTAGTTTGAGAGTTCACAAAACTGGCCATTAGAATCCCTTGGGAATAAAAACATAGATTCTGGATCTCAGACTTATCAATCTAGGATCTCCAAGGGGTAGAGCCAAAAATCTGTAAGTTGAATGTTTATTTGGCAAATTTGTTGTACAGAAAAGTAAAGGAACCACTGCTCTAGTGTGTATGTGACAAACACATCTTCAATGATCCTTTTTTTGCAGAGATTCCAAAGTTACCAAATGTCACTTTTACTGGCATCGTTACTTTAGTATTTTATTTCACAATTGCAAACATAATACACTTTTCAGAGCTAGTTACTCCCAGTCATTTAACAGTTAAGTGCAATGCACAAGTTTTTGGCATTTAGATGTCATGTAGCTGAGTGTGCCCCCTTGGCTTCAAAACTTTTCCAGTTACTGCATTTTTCTGCCAGATGGAAGCTTCGTTTGGTTGGTATTGCAAAGTGTACAAGCAGTGTCCACTGTGCTTTGGAAATGTATATGATACTTTTTGTGAAATTCTTTTCAACCATTCCCACCATCACCAACTCAGAGTTCTTATGCTGCTCTTTGAATCAGCTGCCCTCAGCTCTTTCTTGCCAAAAGCAAGGGATGGTAGAAGTTAGGCAGTTAGCTGAAAACCAAAGACCAGGTTGAATTCACACTTTGAAATCAGCTTAATGCATCTGTTTAGAAAAGCAGAGAACTGCTGTGGTACCCCAGTCCTGTTGCTGCTGCTCTGGATATTTTCTCCATGGGTATTCTGACAGCTTGGACATGATCCCTGGCACCACAAAACAAGACTGGAAGCAAAAGGAAACCAACTCATTTTTCCTCATATTGTGACTGGTTTTTTCTTTTACTGATGATTGAACTCTATTGTCACTGGCACTTGCATTTTTACTTCACCTTGCCAAAACCAGTTTTAAGATCCAAATTGTTTCTGTGTTTGCACACTCTCCTATTTTGCAGAAAAGCCTTTCCACTTAGGTACTGTTGCTTTGGCTCCAATATTTGCTTATATGTTGCATCTTCAATACATTCATTTTATAAGACACCATCTAGAAATCAGTCTTTTCAGTGTTCTCTCACTGGAGCAATATTCACATCTGCAACCTCATACATGGCTCTAGAAAACATCTGGAGATGATCCAAAACCTGTCAGACTTTATCAGTAAGAAGGTATCTTATGTATTGGAGCAAATAAAACTAGCATACCACAACACCCCTCAGATAAAGCACTTGTTAATACTGCCAAAATTAGTGCCTCTTTACAACTCTCAGCCTCCAGGAAAGGTTAACCTTTAAATTACTACCCTTGAAATGATTTGTTTTTTATCTTTGCCTTGATATAATTTTAATTTTCGAGTACTTGTCTTGGCTCAACCACTAACTACAAATGCTTCTGTTTTAATTTGTGCTTTTTACAGAATTTGTAGAAATTTCTGATAATTCCTTTAAGTTGCTCCAGATTGTGTTTTATTCCAAAATGTCTTATTTTTGCTCCAAAAACTTCATTCTCAGCCTTTAGCTTTTGTACTTTCCCAGCAAACTCTTTCACAGCTGGAACTATTCAGGGTAGAATTTTTGGTGTCCCCCAAGCAATTGGCACCATCTTTGACACATGGTAGGTGTTCAACAAATGTTTGTTTCTCCATTCATCCAACAAAGTTTTGTCGAGCTCCAGCTATGTCGAGGCACTGTTTTAGGTTTTAGGGTTTCAACAGTTAATAAAACAAAGTTCCTGCTCTTATAAAGCTTACATTGTGGTGGGAGAGACAGCCAATAAAGAAAGTAGGAAATACATGTTTCAAATATTTATAAGAGCTATTAAAAATAAAACAGGATAAGGGGGATAGTGAATGCCAGGGTCCAAGGTTGGCTGTTTTAGATAGAATGGTCTAGGGACTCCCTTACTAATGAGGTGACATCAGCGAACCTAAAGGAAGTCAGAGAGTGAACTTTGGAAATTTCTAGGCAAAAGCGTCTCAGGTAGAGAAAAAAGTAAATGTCAAGGTCTTGAGGAAGGAGCGTGCTTAGACAATGAATGAATGGATAGATGGATGGATAATTGGATATTCAATACAGAATAAATTAAGGAATAGAGACTGTGGGGGACAAACCCCAAGGTGATCCCAATGTTTACACCTTGTTTGATCTTTTCTCTTTGAGTGCTGGCAGAATCTATTACTTGCTTCTAACAAATAAGGCATGGTGGAGTTAATGGGATATCCCTCCCATGATTATGTTATATACATAGCTCTATCTTGTTACCATCCTCTAGGGGGAGTCTCCTCCTGGCCTTGGATAAGCAAGCTACTGTGATGTAAACTGTCTGTGAAGAGAGATATGTGACAGGGAACTGCAGGTGACCTCTAGGAGCTGAGGATCATGGTACCACAACAAGGAACCACATTCTTTGAACAACCATATCAGGAAGGAAGAGGACCCCAAGCTTGTTGACACCTTGATTTCAGCTTTACAAGACTCTGAGCAGAGAACCCAGTTAAGTCGTGACCAGACTCCTGACTCATGGCAATTGTGAGATAATAAATGTGTGTTGTTCTTCGCCACTAAGTTCATAGTGATCTTTTACACAGTATAGAAAATAGACACACAGCTAACACATATGAGCTAAGTAGCAGATATAAAACCTCGTGTTAATCATCTTACTCATTGTCTACCTCAAACTTAAGAGTAACTTATGTGTTACATAGTTAGTTTTTTGTCTTCCCTCTTTCTCTACACTTAGACCTACTTTACCTTCATGTCCAGGCTCAGCTTCAGATCAATACCTAGAACACATTTTACTTTGGGTATTATTCCAGTTGCATTTTATTGCACAACAAACCATACAACTTAGTAGTTTGAAAGAGCAGTATGTTATTGGCTTTCATTTCTAGATCCACCTAGGCAATTTTCATGTGGTTTCAGTTCTATGTTGGCTGAAGCCGGAGTTATCTAAAGGTTCAACTTAGATGTCCAAGACAACCCACTCAACTGCAGTTGATGCCGGCTATCAGCAGGTAACTCAGCTGGAAGAGTAAATTGGAGCAGCTACATGTGACCTTACCCATCTCTCTTAAGTTTATTGCAACATGATGGATGTGTTCTGAGATGGAGCGTCCCAAGAACATCAATTAAAGGATGAATTTGTAACTGGGACCATACCACATCTGCTATATTTTATATTGGTTTTGAAGGAGTGAAGAAATAGACTCCACCTCATTAGTGGCAAAGTCACATTGCAGCAGACTATATGGAATAGGAGATAATGTTGGAGTCATCTTTAAAAAATACCCTTGGTCACTGTAAGGACTGAAGGAAACCAAGGGCAATTCTATGCTTACCAATGAATTGCAATTGAAATCAAAGATCCTTGAGTTCAATTCATGCTGCTATTCTTTACTAGCTATGTGATTATAGTAATTTAATTCCTGGGGCCCAATCTCTTCATCTCTTAAATTAGACCATAACACATACCTCACTAGTAGTTGTAAGCATTAAAGGAAAAAAAATATTTAAAAGACAGAGCAGAGTGCTAGACACCTGGTAATATGTCTATAAGTGATAGTACATTCGTTTGTTTTCACACTGCTATAAAGGACTACCTGAGACTGGGTAACTTATAAAGCAAAGAGGTTTAATTAACTCATAGTTCCACATGGCTGGAGAGGCCTCAGGAAACTTACAATCATGGCTGAAGGCAAAAGGTAAACAAGGCACATCTTACATGGTGGCAGGAGGAGGGAGGGTTACTGTCACACACTTTAAAACCATCAACTCTCGTGAGAACCCGCTACCATGGCCCCCATGTAATTCAATCTTGGTTTTATTCTTGATTATCATAACTAAAAGTTTTCTTTACTTTCAGGCTATCTCATATCCTTCCAGTAAAAAATTAAATCACATTATGAGTTTCTGAACCAATAACCTTCCCTGTGCCACAACCCTGTAGGCATGACTTTCTGCCTAGTTATGTCTGCCCTATCTTCCCAGAGATTATAATCTTAGTCTGAACCCCAGCCAAAACATTGGAGTGCTATTTTTTACTAGTGGATTGCTTTGGTAGGGTCACCTACATACTTCTGTAGATTTCTGCATTCTCCACTGTAGTTTTAGTGTGTGATTTTCCACTATAGTTTTTCCTTCATCCATCAGGACACCCCCACAATTTTGAATTCTACCGTCTGGAGGCCCACTGTCCAGCTTCAAGTCTGGGCTTGGTTTCACAGCTTGCATGTAGCAAATCCTATAAAGTCATCCAGTTTTAGATCCAGAATTATTTTCATTTGTCTCATCCTGCTGGAGGTAGTGGTAGTATGATAGCTTTGCTAAGGACTAATATATGGCTTTCAGGATTTTAATTCTTCATATGCAGATGCTGTTTAGCATTTTACTCAGTTCCTCTAAGTATATTGTTTTCCATACCCATCAACTCCTTCTTGCTTGCTCTCTTGCTCTCTCACTGTCCCCTTCTCTCCCTTTCTCTCCAGCCCCCACCATGACCCACAACCACACATCTTCTGCAGGAGCTCTTAGAGTCCGTTTCCTAAACCTGTAATGACCAGTTAGGTAGCCCAGAATGTTTGACCCCCACCTCCATCAAAATGCATCACTGTATCTTCTCTCATAGTTACACATAGGGATTACTGAGCTTTCATTTATTCTTGATAAGGTGAGAATAGAGCAAGAATTCATCCTCATTTAATGGCCATTTAGTTCCATGAGGACAGACACAGCGCTTTATTCACAATGACTTTCCTAGAGGAGTGTTTTTCACTTTAGCATCTATAGGAAAAGACAATGCTCTAGCAAGTGTGGAAGGTTGATTTATTGCAGATTTAATGTGAAGGGGTGACCTACAGAGAAACAGCATTGTGTTCCTGCTGTTGGAGATTCATTGCAAAGGAAAGAAAACTGCATTTTACCCCACTAGGAGGCCAGCCAGGCTTTTATCTTCCTAAGGTTTGGGGTCCCGTTTCCTCTACTGGAGACTAATCAGCTTTTGAATTTCAAGGTTCTGAAGGAGATATTTTTTCATGTGAATGGCAACGGAATTCTACCTTAAAACAGAAATTTGTGTAGAGAAGGCTTAGAGGCCCAATTAAGCTTTATCATCTAAAAGGCAGTCAGAATTAATCTTTGTGCTTTAAAATTTAACAAAAAATTATATTAGATGTAACTCCAAGATTGGGATATAGAAAAAACAATGGAGTGTTTCCAGTACTGGAGGGTAGGCATGGAGTGTTATCTGAGTGCCTTCTGGTGTGGCAGGCAATGATGGAAACAATATAAATAAAGGTGGAGCATAACTCCACAGCCTGGGGTCTTGCAAGATGGGCCAATTTCCAAGCTTAGCAGGGAGTGACTTTAGAATTAGTATCCTAATTGAAATGATCTTGTTCACCTGGGAAGGGAGCTGGGCCAAGGTTTCCAAGCCTGGATAAAAATGGGCATATAAATGGAGGAGGCTTTCTGCAGCTAGAAATGGTAGCAATAACAGTGCATAATAGTCTTAAAAACAGTCACAGACTAAGAACTCATATCCTACCGTAATGTGAAAAATACAGAAGACTGTCTTCTTGATGCCATTTTTGACCCTCAGTGTTGTAATACTGTGTCAGATGCGATCTATGCTGATTCTTTCTCATTTCTACCCTTGTAAGAGTACCCGGGAGAAGAAAGGCTAGAAATACATTTTCAGGATTCCTTTGCCAGAAGTTCTCCAGCTTAGATGAAGCCACAGAAAGGGACTTGTGTGAGATTTGGAAAATGTAATGAAAGGAAAACTATTATTCTCCGTAAGTTGCAGGCAAGGGCTAGGCTGAAGCAGGCAGGGTTATGATGACTTCTAAGCAACCTCCAGGAGTCTCCCATATCGATCCTGCAGACAGCTGAGGTCATCAGTTGTTGTCCCCTCTGATCCCTGCATTTTTTGTTTCTCTGATGGCAGCAGCCCCACAAATGTTGTGGAAGCCTCCTTTGTTCCTTTATTAAAGCTTTTCTTGCAGAATGATCTAGAATTATTTCCATTTTCCTGGTTGAACCACGATTTTATAGGAGATTTTAAAGCAACTCAAATGTTTGAAATATATGATAACCAACCATGGTGCCTCTCAATGTTAAAAATCTCTTAAAATGTATTCCTATTACACAATAAATATTCAAAACTTTGGAGTTTGTGCCCTAAGTGGAAATTCGGAGCTGTCTGAGGCCAATAAAACAGCAGTAACAACAGTGAAGTAAAATCGTGTATGCCACCATCTTGGTTGCAACCACCTCATGATTTAAAGAGAGAATTTAAATGTAGGGAACAACCAGAGATGTGGTCTTTGAAGTGATCAGTCTTCACATTATTCATCTTTTGACATGTATTTTTTTTCACCTTTTTTCAGCTGAAATAGAACCCAGCTTAGCTCTCAGAACACCAAGTAGATAATGACTTCAGAAACCATTGTGCCATTGTGTTTAAAATGAGTATTCCCTATCATAACCCATTTTAACCTTGCTTATTACACTTTGTCATGGCAAGGGCAAATGGGAAAGTGTGGAGAAATGGACACAAACGTATTTTTTTCAACCATGAGAAACATACAAAGCCAGTGTCTCAACTTGTTAGGAGAAGCCAATATTCTGTTTAATACATTTGCATTACAAATTAAGAATGATGTGAAAAACCTGTAATGTTTAATACATAGCAGGAAGGAATCCTAGTGACATTAACTTTTTAGTACTGGAATTTTCTATTTAAACATGTATAAGTGAAAAAACCAGCACAGTCAACTAAAATCCTTCTAATTCTCCTACCAAGAAAGACAAATGTTTTCTGGTATACTGCAGGCACCTGTGAGCTTTCAATCTGTCGAATATAATCTAGCTGAAGTCAGCGACCTGCACTGTGGCTGCAGCTGCCCAGAGAGATTTTCCCAAGGGAAGCATGTCATCCCCACTAGAGGAAGTATCTGTCATGGTAGACTAGCCATTATGAATGCTCTTTGTGAACTAGAAAATCAAGTAAAAATTGATTCTTCAAATTAGTCTTTTAGTCACTAAAATGCAACTTGACCTAAAATGTCACCCAAGTACTTACTGTCTTTTATCCAAGTCCTTGAGCATATAACACTGTGTTGAGTTGAACTTCATAAACATTTCCAGAATTCAATGAATACATAAATGAATGAGAGAATAATCACACTGACGAATATGTGAAGTTGAAGTTATTTTGTGAATATATTAGAGTATTTCAAACTTTAGAAATTGAAAGTATGATAGATTTTATGCAGTATCAGTAGGAATACTATATTATATGTGCTCTCAAAAACTATTTTTTTGGTAGCAAATGTTAAGTCAAAACAGTTGTCAACTGGCCCTGCTTCAGGCAAACAGAGATATATAGTCTTTCTAAGCATCTTGCTCATCCTCTTCAAATCCATTGCAAAAATGCCAAGCATGAAGGTAAAAGAAAGCAGAATAACTCTAACATGGTCTCATTTGTTAAAAGATTATTGATCTGTAACAGGCCTTATAGCATGTGTTGATGTTGTTTGGGTTCATGAAGAAGCAGACTTTGAAATAGAGTTAGGAGTGTAAGGGGTTTGTGGAGGAGAGAAGGGAGATAATGTTAGTCAAAGATGAAGGGGGAAGGAAGGGAGAATGAGCATTGAAAGCTTTCAGAGTGCATTTCAGTTCTGTGTCCTATAAAAGGAAAGGAGAGGAAACAACACTGGGCATGGAGAGACCATGATGCAGCTCTGACAAACTCTTAGCCAATCTAACGGGGAGGTCTGGAGCAAAGATTGCCTATTAAAGGAAAACTGTATTGAACAGAAATGGCAGGCTCTAGTTCCCCTGCCATGCTCAGTCACTGGCTGTGGCTGTTGGAGATTTTTTGGCCTCAGATCAAAAGCTGAGAGAGATGGGAAGAACTGCACTCTTTGTAGCTGAATGGTGAGTTTTGTCTTGATGGATAATCTGAGTGGTGCACTTCCAGTGGCTGCCTCACGGCATATCAAAACCAATCTTCTTTGATAAATGAAGACACTGAAGTTCACAGGGATCTTTAAGGCACACATCAGGTACTACAACTTCAGTCTCTTGACTTCAGAGCTACTGTACCATCATACTGATACTTTGAAACTTTGGGATCACAGGACTTTCTGAGACCTCAAAATAGTAAAACAATATAGCAAGCAAAAGACAGAGCTTAGAGGTGAACCTTGGTCTAACTAACTCTAAAGCTAATAATTTTACCACTAAGCAGGAAAGGAAGATAGAGGGGGGAACGTATTTGAGAAAATAAAGCCTTTCAAAGATAATATTGAGCCCTTAAATCCAGTAAGATGCCACTCACCTCTTCTTAACTCTCTCAGTTCACACTACTTTAGGGAAGGAGTGGCAAAAACACGTTTTGGATTGTTGGAAAGTAGAATTACAAACTTTTTGATATAAATGCTATTTCTAATACAAATGATTTATACCCCTAAAAAGGGGGTAGTGTCCCCTTAGCCTCTGAGTATTATAAACCAGTGAAGGTCTCTCTAGAATCTGGTTTCTGGTGACTCTCCAACACCTCCACACCTACCAGTATTTGTTTTTTCAGAGTTGCTAGACTGTGGGTAGAAGATGTTTTATTGAAAAAAATTCTGCCTGTGTGAAGGGAGCAGTTGAGATTCTGAGGCGACTCTGTAATTCCCTACTTTAACTTCTATAGAACTCACAGCTTTTTCACCTGAGTGAATAGTCAGAGAACATTAGTATTTAATATGGGAAAAGTAATGTGTGTGAGAGAAAGACGTACAATCATGGTGTGATTGTGCATGTGAACAGAATGACTCCCATAAAGATTGTAAATAGACTGCATTTTGAGTGCAAACTTTATACTGATAGTGAACTTCTTGAGTTTTATATTGAAAACTCTGATACCGAATTCAGAGTTAGTAGGAAACAGTGCTGAATTTGATTAGTCATGTTTGCAGGAGGACAGAAGGTGGGGTGGCAACATGCATGTTACATGTTAGTATTGCTCTAGGTCTTACAGTAGTGGGGGCAGGGAGGAGGGTGAACTGAATCATCAAAATTAACAAAGATCATTAGGTAAAATTTGAATTCTTTGAATACTTCCATTAGTTTTACCCTGGTCCAGGCTAAGTAGAGTTCTGAACACCCTAGCCCCAATTTAACCAGAAAAGCTGACATTTATCTTTCTTTATTTTTTTTTTTTTTTTTTTTTTGAGACGTCTTGCTGTTTCCCAGGCTTGAGTGCAGTGGCGCGATCTCTGCTCACTGCAGCCTCTGCCTCCCAGTTTCAAGCAATTCTCTGCCTCAAACTCCTGAGTAGCTGGGATTACAGTCGCCCACCACCATGGTCAACTAACTTTTTTGTATTTTTAGTAGAGACGGGGTTTCACCGTCTTGGCCAGGCTAGTCCTGAACTCCTGACCGCGTGATCCACCTGCCTCGGCTTCCTAAAGTGCTGGGATTATAGGCATGAGCCACCACACTCAGCCCTTTACTTTTATCTATTTTAAGTCATTGGCCCTACAAATGCTTTCACTTGAAAAATTTTAAAGGGAGTTTTACTGCTTTACAATGAATATGATAGAAATTTTGAAAATGGCTAAATTAGAAGATCCTATATCTTTTCTGACTCTAACACGCCAGTACAGATGGCATCCTACCTATGAACCTGGGGAGAAATGCCCCTGCTGTTTCCACCTGACTCATTCAATATGAGAAACTAATTTTGTAATTTGAGGAAGTTGTAGACATAGTATAGCAGGCAAAGAGCTGCTGGCTTTCTTTATGAGTAGAGTCAGATCTGGAAGGAGAGAGAAAAAATTGAAGATGCAGGGACTCCATGTTTGGGTCCCCTTCCACAAACACTCCCTTCGAGGAACCATCTTTCTCTTTCCTGGATTTCCCCTCTCAAGTCCCCTTCTACACTCTCTCGTGGAAGCCTGTCTTCTCCTCCTAAACTCTATCTCTCTCTATTCCCTTCCACTCAGAGTAGAAGCTGCTTTCCTCTCCTGTATTCCATCTTTTTGGATTCTCTTACTCAGTGTGAGAGTTAGCTGTTTCTTTCTCTCTGCTTCTCCTTTTTTTTTCTCTCTCTCTCTCTCTAAATAAATCACTTTCTACAAACAAAAAATTAAAAATAATAAAAATAATTAAAAAAAGAATTGAAGGTGCAGTTGGTGTGTGAAACTGTGAAGAATGTGGCAGCTGCTGCAGGAGCTGTGTGGGATAATTGAGCAGAACGGTTAACTGAACTACAACCTATTTTTCTCTTTATTTTTTTGGGTACTGATATTTGGATATCAAATTTTGGGAGTCTAAATAAATGAACTTTCATACTATCATGATTAAACATGAAGGTTTGATATATGATTTTTAAAATGATGAAATGACTGTTCTATTCATTTATAAATAGCAATCTTTTCAGTATAGTATCTAGCATACAGTAGGCAGTAAATATTTTTGAGTGAAAGAGAATAAAAGATGACCATGTTAATTGTCATGCAGAACATATCAGTAAAAATCACACTTATTTTTTAAGGACTTGATATTTCCCTTGAAAGTGCACTTCAGCTTGGAAGCTAAATAGAATAGAAAGGTTAAAATAAAAGAGAGAGACAGAGAGAGAGAGAGAGAGAGAGAGAGAGAGATTGGATTCAAGCCAGAAAACATAGGTTGATGTTCTGAGTGGTAGATACTGGTGGGCTCACGTCTAAACCCCTTCCTTCCTCTAGATTCTGAGTTTCTGAGTTCTGGAGTTTGAACATATGATATACTTTGGCCAATGGGATGTTATCAGAGGCTTGGCAAAACACTTCTGTGTTTCTGCTCGTTGGCTTGTTCTTCTGCCATTGCCCAGAGAAGATGTCCAAGCTCATGAATTGAAAGATAAAAGACACTGATACTACATTCCTAAGTCTCTCCAACCACTCTAGCCAAGGTCATTCTAGATCAGCCATTAGTCAAACTTTAGATATATGAGTGACCCCAGCTGAGATCCAGAGAGCTGCTAATATATGGTCAGCATATATCTGGGACCACCCCAGATATATGGCCAACAAACTTTTGTTTTTGTATGCTACTGAGATATCGTGGTTATTTGTTACAAAATATTAGCACGGCAATAGAATCCTAATATATTCCAACTTCAACATTGTGATATATTGGGAGAGCCCCATATATACTTTTGATAAATTGGGCAAGGCTTTTTATCTTCACTTTTTGCCTCATCAAATTATTGCTGTGTAGATTACATTAAAGAACATGCTATCTGTGGAAATTCATTTCAAAAAGTTAAAATATGCTTCAAATTTAGTTTATTATCTTTTATTTTATTATATAGAAGTGGCCATGTAGTCCTATCTCCCTTTTTATCCAAAGGTGATCAAAAGCTTCTCTTATACTTTATATACAACCAGTACATTTCCCTCTCTGTTATCTGACAGGTGGCAAATTATGCGTATAAGTATACTCTTTCAGGAGAAGCAAACCACAGCTGTGGAGTAGTCCCATCTTCTGAGAGTCAGTGATGTTTTACCATATGTTGGAATTGTTGCCAATGTCAGGCTTTGAGTAATGATTTGCTCACTAGACATTGGTATTGTTGCAGTAATTCCATCTGGATCCATTTTGACCAGTAATTTCCAAACTTTGTTTCATAAAGGTCCCCTTTTATTATCTTTGGATGGCAAAGAATGACCAATGCCAGTCAGAGCTTCTGGTCTGCATGAGAATGTTCTATCTCTGAATTAATAAGATTTTAGCACCAAACAAGAAATATTAGTCTTTCATGCACTCCCTTGAATAGAGGTGTCATTTTAATTAGATTTTAAAATAGTGAAATATATTGAAATACTTTTTAAAAAAATATAAATGTAGGATCCTCATTACTACATACACATAATTCCTTGGGTGTTTACAGTTTAAATCCAAAGCTGTAAATGCAATTTTCACTGTCCATTTTTGAGATTACACGGGACTGTTCTTATATATAAAAAAAGTAAAATAGAGTCATTGAATTTTAGATCTATAGGGAATTTTAGAGCACCTTCTCTATGCACATAAAGGGCTAAGTCCCTAAGTTATTGCATGACATTGGAAAGTTTATAAAATTAGTGACAGAACCACTAAGAATTATAATGCAGGCCCTCTATTTCTTTACACTATTTCATGCTACATTCCAAGGTACCTAGAGAGCACTCTCAAGGCTCTTTCTAAAAAACTTCTGTTACCTGTTAGCTGGTATCCTGCCACTTTTGAGATTTGCTTGCTAAATTCCAATCTCCAATACCCAAAAATGTGAAAAAAAAACAAAAAATCATTTTGTCCATAAACGATATATCACTTTAGATTCTTAGCCATCATTTCCCTTTGGAATGAACAGAAAATCTGAAGTTTATAACTCTAAAAACATCCTAATTTTCCAGATTTTCTGGTTCTTTTCTTTGAATAAGTTAGTTTTTCTTCCTGTATTCCATTAAGCTGCCTTCTACTCCTATCCCCACCATCACCACCACACACACCAACTTCTGCCCTAAGTTTGATTATTCAGCGATACCTTTTTCTTTGAACAGCCCATTCATATCTATGCTCCCCAACCCTCCCTTACCTAAGGAAATTTTCACAGACATCCCCACCATTCTCCCCTGGGTTAGTACTATCTCCCAAAATTCACTCATGCATTTCCAACGATCTGCTAAACACCGACAGCTGGAATTCTGTGGATACTTCCAGTTCAGCAGATTTACAACCAACATAGTCACTATGCTTTTTTACTGACAAAGAAATCTTCATTTCCTGGTATCTCTGGTTTAAATCTTATCTGTAAATTTCAATAGTTGCTGTCTCTTGCTCCATAGATCGGATCTGTTGAGAAATTCTTCTTCGGGCCCACCCCGGACCATATGGTCACTTCCTCAAACCTAACTAATGA
Source organism: Cacajao melanocephalus (assembly GCA_963573385.1). Lineage (NCBI taxonomy): Eukaryota > Metazoa > Chordata > Mammalia > Primates > Pitheciidae > Cacajao > Cacajao melanocephalus. Next base: position 10,297 of record CAUYLG010051114.1, on the reverse strand, counting down.
AAAATTCTTACCTAGTTTTGCTATTAAATATTTCTTTCATATTAATCTTACTGAAGCATTACAATGTCACTTAACAAGCCCTCACTGACACCCAAATTGAGATCTTACCTTTCTCTCTCTGTCTGAGTAGAGGAGTTAATTAATGTTATATATTTCCTGGTCCCAAACTCTTATCTATCTTATTTACCACTGATTCAAAACAGCAACTTGTTGCTTCAGTTATTTTGTGCTAGGTGTCAGCAGACTATGACTTTCAGGTCATATTCAACCTGCCAAGCCAATTGTTTTTGTTTGGCCTACAGAGCAGTTTTTATATGACTAAATGATTGAAACATATATCAAAGGAAATATAATACTTTTTGACATTAAAAATTATAGAAAATTCAAATTTCAGTGTCTATAAAAAACTTTTATAGGAACACAGTCATACTCATTTGTTTACCTGTTGTCTATGGCTGCTTTTGCACTTCAATGGCAGAGATAAATAGCTACAACAGAGATCATATGGTCCTCAAAGTCCAAAATATTTACTAACTTACTCTTTATAGAAAAATATTTGCCAACTCTTTATCTATGTACCATTCTCTGAAAATATGTACCTCTGTGCCCATGTTCATGCCATTTATCCTTGTTAAGAAAAAGTATCCAAAACTTAGAGATCAGACAAAAGAGTGACCATATGTTATTTAGATGTCACAGTAAAGCATTGCCTGACAGGCCCACTCAAGGATTGTATAATTCCCTGGAGGATTGTGCCTTTGTTTGATTTACTGTTTACTGCTGATCAGAATCCAGGCTCTGAAGTTACGTGTTAACTTGTAAATTTCTATTTAAGAGGAAAGACTAGTCTGAAGGACACAGTTTTATTGCCCTGAAGTATATTAACATTTTATGTATTAGTAAGTTCATTTCAGAATTTCATTTGACTTACTGACTGACTAACTATATAAATCTATTTTTTAAACTCTCCTTTGAAGCATTTTTATCATCCTGATGAGTCTCTCATTAATGAGTTAACATTAACTCATTAATTAACAATATCATTAATTAACTCATTAATTAACATTAACATCTTTAACACACACTCATCTCATATTTGTAGGGCATCATGATTTTAACATTTTCAAAACCATCCTTTGACACACTGCTTGTAATTACTGGTGAGTATCTCAAATCTTGGCCTCCCAGTGCTGTGTCAAATGACACCTAATGCTGCCTGTGTTGATCACACTAGCTTAAATTGATCACTTTCACAGACTATATCTTGTTAGTGGTCATATAATTTCTCTCATAGGCTCTAAAATCCTTAAAGTCAGTTAGTATATTTTTTATAGGACCAGATTCTCAAAATGCCTTGGTCACTGTAAAAACTCAACAATGTTTCTTGAATGAATGAGCTCAAAATGGATTTTAAAAAGAGGTTGAAGAAAAAAAAACGACAATAAACCAAACAAAAAAACCACACCAAAACATCATTCTTTATGTTAGAAGGGAAAGAATAGAGAAGATAGTACAGTACAACTATACAGAGCATTTTAAATGCTCGGCATAAGTAGAAAATGAGATAAAGAAGTGTCCCTAGGTTGCAGTGAGCCAAGGCAATGATAGATTGCCTGCATTTAGGGTCTGTAGATTTATCCTCTTAAATGTTAGCAAGACTCTTGTACATGATAAGGCAGGTCTCATTCATGTAAGTATAATTACCAGCTTCTTGTAAACTGAACATTGATGGAGCTGATTCACAATCTGCATTCAGCGTAAAGGAGTGAATTGTTCCTGTCCTCATTTCTCCTTTTAAGAACAATTTTACAGCAATTAACCTCTGAATAAAGGAGAATTAATGCTCCATCAAATCCATGGCTCAATATACTTTCTACTCAATAGTGCAGGTTTAGATTTAATAGATTCTAATATTTACTTAAATGCCTAATATATTCTAAATGATATAGTGAGTGTTTTGCATTTTATAAACTTAATCGCAAATTTGATTTTGGAAAAATGTTAAGTCATTGACAAATATGAGTAGAAGAGAAATTACCCATAATCCTACCTAAAAAACCGTTCTCAGTTAATCTTCATTGACAAGTCTTTGTAGTAGGCATTAACATCCTTTTGTCAATTTTTTAAAAAAATTGTTTATTTTTAATTTTGTAGCTGCATAGTAGGTATATATATTTATGGGGTACATGAGCTATTTTGATACAGGTATTCAATGTGAAATAATCACATCACAGAAGGTTGGGTATCCATGTCCTCAAGCATTTACTCTATGAGCTACAAACAATCCAATTACATGCTTTAAGTGACTTTAAATATACAATTAAGTTATTATTGACTATAGTCATTCTGTTATTTTGTCAATGTTGAAATTGAGATTTCTAGAAGTTCTAGATTTCATTTAGTTTATGTTCTAATAAATACATTCAAGATTGTGATGTAGAATCATGACATTTGATAAATCATTTGAGCCAAGTACCAACAAAGACATGATATGTGACTTTAGTGAAGTTTGCTATCAGGTCCCCATTCTCCTTACTCTACATTCAACTACCTTCTGGCATTCTGTTTTCCAAGATATCCTTCAATTATTCTCAACTTCTGGTATTCACACTCTTGTGTGTAGGCAGGACACAGTGATCTGCTTCTAATGAATAAAATGTAGCAAACACAATGAATTGACTGTCACTTCCACAAATAGGTTTCAGAGAGCAATGCCTTCCTCATTTCTGGCAATCTCTGTCTCTCTGTCTCTCTTACCATCCCAGCTACCTTGCCTTGAGTAAACAAACTGCAATGTTGGAAAGGCCCCTGTGGCAAGAAATCTCTATTCAACAGCCAATGAGGAAATGAGGCACAAAAGATAATCCCACAAGGAACTGAAACTGGGCAGCAAACCTAAGTTCGGAAGCAGATTCTTTCCCAGCTGAATCTACAGAGAAGACTGTAGCCCCAGCCAACACCTTGACGTAATTCTGTGATAGACTCTGAAACAGATAACCCTGTTGAATTCTGCCTAGATGCCACAGAAACTGTGAAATAATAAATGAATGTTTTTAAGCCTCTAAGTCTTGAGATAACTTGTTATGCAGCAATAGATAGCTAATACACCCTCCTCATGCACAAACTCCTGTTTCTCTATTCAATATAGTTGGCATTCAGGTTCATCACCTTCTTAGTAAGTTGTTTTATAAAACAATTGGATAATTCATTTAAATCAAGATGTTAATAAGTGATAGAAACCACCCTTACTTCATTCAAGTTGTTTGTATTTTAATTGAACGTCGCTTTTAGATTAAGAAATTGAATCTCCAGGGTTGGAATTTTAGGCATTATAAAAGCCAACAGGGTGATGAGTTTTTATCTTTTCCTGTCCGAGGGTCAACTTGTAGTGGGGTAGCGAGAGCCTCAAAGTGGTTTATTTCTTCTAAAAGATCAAGGGCTGGTTGCTCTAGTATCATAGAGAATGTCATGGAACTCCCTCTCAGTCTCTATGTTTGGGGTAACCTGGACTAGTTACACTGGAAACATTGAAGACTATGAGCCAAATTTAGGCTGAAGGTCAGATGATGATTTATGTGCCAAAATTGAAGTGAGCATTTATGGAAGAAACATGCATTCCTTGGAAACCCTTAGTGATGTCTTTGAAATCCCCTAATAATGTCAAAGTGCAAATCTCAGTGAAAGATTGTATCTCCTTTGTCAACCCAATTTAGAAGGCTTATGTAATAAATACCTCTCAGTTCATGCAGCCATAGACTTGAATCCAAGTAATGTATTTTTATTAGGAACAATTGCAATATTATATGATTGGTTTCAAAGAATATCGCTCCTTAAAGAATAATGTAAAATGTTGTTGTTCACCCATAATTTATGTTAGACGACAAAAATTAATTCAAATCTATTTTGTATTTTTTTGCATTATAGTAACAAGCCTCTAATGTTGACTTTATGTCATATTTTACATATATCAAAATAGTATGTTAAAGAATTTAAAATTTGCATGTGTATTACTTACCTAAAAGGGACACTGTAATGATTCAAAGCCAAATACACATTTTTCAGAATCCATGCATATTTGGGTATATTTTTAAAATATGAATGTATTTAGTAAACCTTAAAAACTCATGAATTGGGAAATACATGTAATTCTACATGTGGTGAGAATAACGAACATAATGAGTAAATCTGATACTAAGAAATAACATTAATATTTTTATAAGTCACATTATATAGCTTATTATAAAAATAATGGAAGTCATGTCTGACATCAGAAAATACATGTTTTATCTCTGTTGGAGATTGCCATCAAATATTAATATTTTCTTTTCCATAGTGTAAAGGTATCAATGAGAGGGAGCTGCCTGAGAGAGAAAAGATTTCCCATGCCCTTCAGTAACCCGTGTCACATTAGTATCAGTTATTATATGAGTTGTGTTGTACTACGCAGGTCTCCTTTTCTGTTCTAAAGTATTTGCTTCCCCAGCTTCTAGAATGACTGCCAGATGAAAGCTCTCAACTGTATCATTCCCAGAAAACTGCCCTGAGCTGGAGCAAGCTGTCTTGCCCAATTTCACACCTCCTCTCTAAAGGCAGCCTGCATCCAGTGATTTGTCTATACAGATGTACAAATGACTGGCACCCTTGTTGCAACATGAGACAGCTCTAAAGGACCATTTTACCTTCACAACTGCCCATGAATGTTGGCTGAGATCTTTTTTGGAACTGCATCACAGTCCAATTTTTCCTTTGCCCAATCCTACTTTCTTCCCTTCCACTACAGAAATGTTGATTCCATAACACTCCCTAATTATATTGCTTCATGTTAATCTCCATCTATATCCTTCAGAACCCAAACTACCATATATATTATCTAATAGAGCATGAGTAGAAGGGATGAATGGCACTTCTGGGGCCACACCTTTAGGAAGCAGGAGGGTATTCTACAAACTCCCACCATTTGTTAACTGGATGTTAAGAAAACTCTGAGGCTTTAGAACGTAGTGGAACCACAAGACAGAAAGAGTCCTTCAATAGTGCAAGGTAGTTTGGGATGATCAGGGACATAGCATTAGATTTTTAAGAGTGAGAGAAATAAACTTCTATTGGGTTAAACCACTGACATTTGGGGATTTGTTTGTTATATCATTGAGCATGGTCTACGTTATTTTAAAATACAGAAATTAGTTCCTTGAAGTCAGGTTCTACTGGCAACCTAATTATATCCCTGACTTAGCAGGCAGTTGGAGGGTGCTGTGGATATTGATATCAAAGGTTAGGAAGCTAGAGCCACACATATAATGCAGTGATAAAACACTCAGTGAAAGTGTTACCTGTGGTACCTGAGAAGGAAGATTAGGTTCCTACTGAGCCAGTGGCCCTAAGGGAGGTGGTGGGAAAACATATTAGTGTACGTTGGCTATACCTTGCTGTGTTTAACAGTTATTACACACACAAAATTGAAGTCATGCAAGAACTGACTTGAAAGAAGAAATAAAAGGGAATAGAAAGACTCCAGAAATTTAGATCCCTACATGGCGAGAAAAGCAAATTGCTTATGGAACTAAAAACAGAAGATAAAACTCATGAAGGTTTGAACAACAAATGCCTGTTTGAACTTCTTATTATAACAGAAGGAATCTACCCTGCAGCAAAGGCCAGATTATGAATATATCCTTCTACCCAAGACTTTTATTTCAGATGATCTTAAGGTAGTCATAATTAAATTGAGACACTGACAAGAGGATAAGGAAATAAAGAGATAGATTAAGTATGAGAATTCTGTCTGGAAAAGAACGTTGAATATGGTTACAAGCAAATTAGATTAACAGCTAATCAATCAAAGGCCAATAAAGTAGTTGAGGGAATTGTATTGCCAAAAAGACTATCAATCCAAGCAAGGGTCAAAGACTTTGACTAATCAAAAATTAAAGCTACTCACAGACCCCTAAAATTGTATAAGCATAAAAATAGCAATGAAATGTGTACCACCCCCAAGGAGGGCTTACATAGTGTCTATGTTATATAAGTCTATTAAGGAAAATGAATAACAAAGATCCCCACAAAGACTGGAGCTACTGGACATATAAAGCAATGGATAATGGAGTTCTATACAAAAAGAGAATCAAAGTCTAATCAAGAATTCTACTCACTTCTAGAATGGAAGTCTGGAGTCTTTATAAAGCTTGCCTGCCAATATTTCCAAAATTCTGTAAATCAGTAACCATATTGCCCAAACCAATATTCAGATTCAGTGCAATCCTTATAAAAATACCAAAAACATCTTCACAGAAATTGTAAAAAATTCTAAAATTTAGATGAAACTACAGAAGAACGAGAATAGCCATAGCCATCCTGAGCAACAATGACAAAACTGGAGGAATCTCATTACCTGCAGAGGTATAGCAACCAAAACAGCACGGTCCTAGCATAAACACAGATATGTAGACCAATGGAACTCAATAGAGAGCCCAGAAACAAGTCCATATATTTACAGTGAAATCATTTTTGACAAAGGCACTAAGAACATGCACTAGGGGAAAGACAGTGTCTTCAATAAATAAATAAAACATTGGGGAAACTCTCCAGAACATTGGATTGGGCAAACATTTCTTGAGCAATACCCCACAGTACAGGCAACCAAAGCAAAAATGGACAAATGGAATTATATCAAGTTAAAAAGCTTTTGCACAGCAAAGGATACAATGAACAAGTGAAATGACAAGCCAAAGAATGGAAGAAAATATTTGCTGTATATGTCTGACAATGGAGTAATAACAAGAATATATAAGGAACTCAACTCCATAGGAAAAATTCTGATAACTTATTTTAAAATGCACCAAATATCAGAATAGACATTTCTCAAAAAAAGACATAAAAATGGCAAAGAGCTATATGAAAAGGTGCTGAATATCATTGATCATCAGAGAAATGCAAATCCAAACTGTGATGAGACATCGTCTCATTCCAGCTAAAACAGTTTTTAATCAAAAGAGAGACAACAACAAATGCTATTGAGGATGTGGAGTAAAGGGAACCCTTGTACACTCTCATTGGAAATGTAAATTAGTACAACCTTTATGGAGAACAGTTTGGAGATTCATCAAAACCTAAAAATAGAGCTGCCATATGATCCAGCAGTCCCATTCCTAGGTATATTCCCAAAGCAAGGAAATCAATTTATTGAAGAGATGTCTGCACTCTCGTGTCTATTACAGCCCTGTTCACAATAGCCAAGATTTGGAAGCCACCTAAGTGTCTATCAAAAGATGAATGGATAAAGAAAATGTGGTACATATACACAATGGAGTACTATTCAGCCATAAAAATGAGATCCTGTCATTGAACAACATGGATGGAACTGGGGGGTCATTATGTTAAGTGAAATAAGGTAGGCACAGAAGGACAAATTTCATATGTTCTCAGTTATTTGTGGGAGTTGAAAATTAAAACAACTGAACTCATGGCAATCCTTCTAGGATGGTTTCCAGAGGCTGGGAAGGTTAGTAGGGGAGTGAGAAGTGGGGAGAGTTAATGGGTACAAAAAACAAATAGAATTAATAAGATCTAGTATTTGATAGAACAAGGTGACTATAGTCAATAATAATTTAATTGTACATTTTTAAGTAAGAGTATAATTGGATTGTTTATTTCAAAAAGGATAAATGGCTGAGGAGATGGATACCCTATTTACCTGGATATGATTTTTATGCTTGTACGCCTGTTTCAAAATGTCTCATGTGCTCCATAAATGTATACACTTACGATGTACCCACAAATTTTAAAATAAATAATAAAAAATAAATTTAATAAAAAAGGAGAGGTAAGTGTAATTAGGAGGTGCAGAATTAGAATAAAGGAGTTTGGTTCTGTGTGTGAAGATGCCAAATCCAGTCTTATGGTGTTCTAGACACTATGGATAAGGCTCTCAATGGAATGTTCAGTAGACAGTAGTAGGTTAGTGAACAGATTTTAAAGAGAAGAAAAGCTTCAGGTAGGTGAAAATTGACACTATCTTTTCACTTTAAAAAGACCATCTTGCCAATTTACCCTTTAGCCTGTAGTTAATAAGCATGCCCATTTCCTCACCTCCTCATGATTTCACCAACACTTGGTGCATCACCTAATTGGCATGTGTAGACTTATTTGCATTTGTTTCTATTTTTGAAAAAAAAAAAGTTAACATTTTAGTAAATGTCACTCCTTCTTGAATTGGGCAGTTTCCTCTAGATAAGGTACCCTGGAAAGTTTATTCCTACAAGCCTCTACTTTCATCAATTCATATTGGTAATCCATATTTACTTTAAAAATCATCCACAGAATGAAAGGACTGAGCCCAATTTCAAATAAAACTTTGTATTTGAGCTATATGAACACAGATTTGGGCCACTTTCCTTAATAGGTTTCTCAATTGAACTGTAATTGTATTCCATTTGGAATCTCTCTTGGGCACATGTGGCATTTTGCTAAGACTTTTGGCAGCATAGCCGCTTATATATAGTTCAGTTGATAACATACACTTCTTGATTGAGGAGTTCAGAGAGACTCTATTTAATTGTACTTTCCACTGCTCGCTGCTGTGTACAAAAGAGCCAAGTAGAGAAGGTTCATCTTTTCTTCTCTGAGGCGCTGATTTGCATATTTAAACATTCTGTGGATGCTCTCCAGTTGCAGCTCAGTGGCTAATGTTTAAGCACATATTTGCATTTGAAAAAAAGTTGTGAAAAGGAGGAAAATATACATTTGATCAAAGAAATGCTAATGAGAATTTAATATAGCTTCAACTTCATTCTTCTTCAAAAGGTTATTATGACCTCTTGGCTAGAAAACTATATCTGTGCTTTGTACCCAGTTTTGAGGACTTAAGCTAAAAAAGTAATTTATGTGCCTCTGAATTTTTATTTATGTAAGGAGTGATCCCTGGAGTCTTTGCTTATGGAAGTTTAGCATTAGTTCAATACCAGCAAAACTGAACCTCAATATAAAATCTCCCCGAAATATCTGGCTCTCTGTTCTTCTGTAAGCAGAGTGATAAAGTTTTGACTAAAACAAGAAAGAACCCTTATAAATAAAAAGGGGAAGAGGAAAGAGGGGATAATTTTCTGCTCGTCTACTTTAAAAAAATGTTTTGGTGTTAATAAGGAGCATTTGAGATTAGACAGCTTTTCCTAGATGCTGATGGCAGCGGTGGATATTCTGCCTCTCAAAGACCAACCATATTGTGGTTTCATGAAGTGAGACCATATGCTGGGCTCTACACTGAAGCATCAGTCCCACACATCCTTTTTTTCTTACTGATTCTGTGGTAGCCAGTCTTGAAAGATGACTCCTATGAACCATATATTTCTAAATGTATGCCCTAATGTGGTCCCCTCCCACAATGCATCTAGGATAGCCTTCTGACTTGACCCATTGAAACCAGTGCAATGTGGTGAAAGTCATAGTAAACCTTAAGCAGACCTAGCTACCTTGACTTTTGCACTTTTGGAAAACTTCAACTTCCATGTAAGAAGTCTAGTAGCCACCTGGAGGGACCAGGTAGAGATGGGCCAAGTGGAAAGCAGAGGCCTTGAACTATATGGAGAGGAAGAGGGGTGAAGTCATCCTACATCCCAGTTTGGCCTCCATGCAACTCCTTCCCCATCTCCAATATGACTACAACTGCAGAAAGGCCCTAAATGAGACCAGTTGAAGAACCACCCAGCTTATTCCAGCTGATATCAGTCAATTCTCATGAGGGAAAATAAAATAAAATGCTTGTTTTAAGCCATTTGCTTTTGGGGTGGTTTGTTATAGAGCAATAGAGAACTAAACCAATACATTCCTCTCAGGAACCTTTGCACATGTCTTCCTTCCGAACTCTTTATTTTGCAAATCTTTTTTTAAAAATTATATTTTAAGTTCTGGGGTACATGTGCAGAACATGCAGGTTTGTTACATAGATATACATGTGCCATGGTCGTTTGCTGCATCCATCACCCTGTCATCTACATTAGGTATAGGTATTTCTCCTGTTATCCCTCCCCAGTCCCACCACCCCTACTATCCCTCCCCTAGCCTCTCCACCTCCCAACAAGCCCTGGTGTGTGATGTTCCCCTCCCTGTGTCCATGTATTCTCATTGTTCAAAACCCACTTATGAGTGAGAACATGTGGTGTTTGGTTTTCTGTTCTTGTGTCAGTTTGCTGAGAATGATGGTTTCCAGCTTCATCCATGTCCCTGCAAAGGACATAAACTCATACCTTTTTATGGTTGCATAGTATTCCATGGTGTATATGTGCCACATTTTCTTTATCAAAGC
>CAUYLG010051113.1:0-18259 GCA_963573385.1 Cacajao melanocephalus | reverse complement strand
AGGAGGAGAGGCATTCTGATTTCGGGTGTTCTCAGCCTTTTTGCACTGGTTTCTTCCCATTTTTGTGGATTTATAATTGTAATTGCCAACTTTCAGATTGGGTCTGAGTGGACGTCCGGCTTGTTGGTGATGAAGTTTTTTTCTGTTTCTTAGTTTTCCTTTGGCGGACGCCCCTTCCCCACAGAGCTAGGCCTTCCTGGGTTCAGCTGTGCTTACTGTGAAACTCTCAGTCCTCAGTGCTTCCAATTGCTGTTCTCCTTGTGGGGATGGGACCAGTGTAGCCCAACTCAAAGGGCACCCAGTCACGTATACTCCACACTGAGAAGCGCTGCACTGCACCGCGCCGGGGCACCAGCAAAACAGCCACGCCAGCCAAAAGAGTCACACTGGCGACCTGTGTGGCTCCTCTGCCGGGAATCTCCCAGTTTGTGGGCAACAGAAATTCGTCTGAAATTGCGGTGTCCACTCGCTCTCTGTGCTTTCACTGGGAGCTACAATCCTGAGCTGTTGTTAATCGTACATCTTGGATCTCTCCCAAGAAAAAACATTTTTAATAATATTTCTGTTTCTACTCAAGTCCAAAAAGTAGATTTTTAAAATCTTATGTTTTGACTGCAAATACTTATATTAATATAACAAAGAATTGACAAATTTTATCCACAGAAAAATTTTATGAAACTCGATGTATTACACAAACATTAATTGCTAGCAACTACTAATAACCAATAGAAAGAAAAGGTATTAATAAATAAACTAAATGGGCATGGGGTATATAGTAAAACAGGTATTAACTAAAAGCTTTGTTAACTTGAACTAAATTTCCAAATGAAAAAATGAAAAGCATACAAATTACAGTTCTCTTTTTTTGTTGTACTAAGATGAATATTTGACAATTTAAGGGTGATTATTAATTTTATATAAAAAATTTTACTTAATGAATTGATGAATTCCCAACCATAAAATAGTGTTTGGATCATAGTAGATATCCAATAAAAGTATGTTAAATAAATGAGTTAAAGCCAAATTTCTTTTTGAAAAATAAGGCCAAGAAAGACTTAAATGCTTGAAAACACATTATTGATTACTTATAGGCAGAGATGTTTCATATGAGGACAGGAAAACTTAGTTCGAACTAAACGAACAAAGAACAGGAACAGTTCTAGTCAAGAACAATGTGAAATGCTCTCAGCTCAATCTACAATTAATTATATTCTGCCATTATATCTTCAGACAAGAGCAAATTTAAAATCACATATCTTTTTTTTTTTTTTTTTTTTGTTGTGAGGGAGTCTCGCCCTGTTGCCCAGGCTGGAGTGCACTTGCACGATCTCAGCTCACTGCAACCTCTGCCTCCCAGGTTCAAGTGATTCCCCTGCCTCAGCTTCCCGTGTAGCTGGGATTACAGGCATCCACCACCACAACCAGCTAATTTTTTGTATTTTTAGTAGAGATGGTGTTTTGCCATGTTGGCCAGGCTGGTATCAAACTCCTAACCTTGTAATCCGCCTGCCTCGGCCTCCCAAAGTGCTGGGATTACAGGCATGAGCCACTGCGCCCAGCCTAAAATCACATATCTTAAGATTCAGTTTAAGATATCAGAAATGTAAATGAGAAAATGTGATCTTCTTTATTTTCCACTTCACTCATTCAACAGATATTTATTCAACACTTACAATAGCAACTGCTTATTCCTTCCCTTTTTAGGTCCAGTGGATTAAGCAAACCAGAAATAGATTAGTCAAGACTGTATAAGGGGACAGTCTTTGCAGGTCAACTGTCATAACTTATTTTCCATTTAATTCCTATTGTGTCATGTACAGTGTTTACAATATTTACAATACCCAGCTCAGCTTTATGTATTTATTTCTTCTAAATATAAAACAATGTCTGCCATTTTCATGGCATGCATTAAATTGTACCTTAATTTTTTTCTCTTGCGTTGACTTACAGATGCGCTCTCTTAGGGGTTTTATCAAATTATTCATTTGTGTGGGAGACCTATGTCAAAAAAAAAAAGGCAAAAATTTATTGCTATGGTTGGAATGTTTGTTTCCCTCCAAAATTCACATTGAAACTTAATTCCCAATACAATATAGTTTTTCCTCAACTTATGATAGGATTACCTCCAGATAAATTCATCATAAATTGAAAATACCATTATGTCAAAATGCATTTAATACACCCAATCTACTGAATATCATAGCTTAGCCTAGCCTATCTTAAACATGGAATTAGTACATTTCAATATCTGTTGGGCAAAATCATCAGGCAACACAGGAGAGTATCAGTTGTTTACCACCATCATCATGTGTCTGTCTGAGTACTATGGTTCACTGCTGCTGCCCAGAATTATGAGAGAATATTGTTTCACATATCGCTAGCTCAGGAAAAGATCCAAATTCAAAATTCGAGGCACAGTTTCTAATGAATGTGTATAGCTTTCGCACAGTTGTAAAGTCGTGGGAATCGTAAAATTACACGTCAAACTATCATAAATTGGGGACCATGTATGGTATTAAGAGGTGAGGTCTTTCACGGTGATTAAATCATGAGGATTCTGTCCTCATGAACGGGATTAGTGCCCTTATGAAAGGGTTTGTGGGAGCCCTTTTTGCCCTTCAGTCTTCCCAGCCACGTGAAAACCCAGCAAGAAAATACCATCTATGGGGAAGAGGCCCTCATTAGACACCAAATCTGCTGGTGCCTTGATCTTAGACTTCTAGACTCCAGAACTACGGGAAACAAATTTCTGTTATTTAGAAATTATCTAGTCTGGGGTGTTTTGCTGTTAACAGCCTGAACCGATGAAGACACTTACAAAGCAAAGTGGCTTTTAAGCTAGTATCTGCCCCTCTCCTACCCAAAACCACACTTATAGGATAAAGGACAACTGAATCTATGTGTTTATAATGCAGTCATGTATGTGCTGCATAATGACATTTTGGTCAACAACATACCACACATTTGACAGTGATGCCATAAGATTATAATGAAGCTGAAAAATTCCTATCATGTAAATACTTACCTTTATGTTACTATTTCCTTTTACTATTTAGTACAATAACATAACGTACAGGTTTGTAGCCTTTATCAGAATGTATTCCCATCATTAAACAACACATGACTTTTCTTTATAAAAGTGTCAGTATTTCTATTCTGAAAATCCTAAATATTAATAATTTGCTTAATTAATCCAGTAACTAAATATTTCATGAGCTTCTACTAGCTGTAAGGCACCATCAAGATATTGTGAAGAACAGAAAGTTGATTAATTTATTGGTCTTATATTCAAGCATCCTGAAGTCTAAGTAAGGAACATAAGAAATCCACATGACTAAAATTCAAAATCGTATGGGAATTCAAAAGAGAAAAACATAGAAATAGGAGAGTCAGAGAAGGTACAATGGAGGAGACCCACCTTACAGTTTTGGATTCAGACCAACTTGTATACCTTAATAAATTAATCCCTTTTGGCTTAATAGAGCCAGAGTCAGAACCCCCTTGACTCAAATGACTATTATGCAAGAATAAAAGATAGCCTACCCTAAGAAAGAATAGTTGACAACCTTAAATTGATATACTCCCTTGTCCTTAATTTTATCATTTCGGTGTAGTCCATTTACTTTACCACAGACCAGAGCGTGTCTGCACAATGACAATTAGAAATGCGAATGTAGAATCCAAACTGTAAACAACAGCAACATGTTCAGTGACACGATTAAGTAAAAAAAAATCTTTTCTTTTTTTTTTTTTTTTTTTTTAAGAGAACAGAATCTTGCTTTGTTGCCCAGGATAGAGTGTAGTGGTGCAATCATAGCTCACTGCAGCCTCAAGCAATCCTAGGCTCCCAAGTAGCTGGGACTACAGGCATGTGCCACCACACTGGCTACTACTTTTTTATTTTTGCAGAGAAAGGGTCTTATTATGTTGCACAGATTGGCCTCAAACTCCTGTTCTCAGGCAGTGCTACTGCCTTGGTCTCCTAAAGCTCTGGGATTACTAGCATAAGCCACCACGTCTGGCCTAGAAAGATCCCTTTTTAAAATGGACTCTAGGATTAAATTTGCTAGAAAAAAAAAATTTATGAAAGAAAAATAACTGTCTAAGAAAATGAATTCAATCTGAGAGAAAATTGAAATTATTTATATTTCTACCTAAAAGCAAACTTGTTAAACAGAAGATAAAAAGAGAAAAAAAAAAGAGTTCATTTTTTTTCTTTTTACTGTTTTCTGGGATTCCAGTACCAGGTATAAGTAAATCACTGATAAAAATATTCATCGTTAATAAAATATTTGGGCATTCTGAGGTAGAATGTGGAAGAATTATTTCATGTCCAGGTATAAAAAAACAGTCATGGAAGTTGGTAAAGAAGATGAGATTTAGAGGAATTAGATGACAACACTGAATGACAGACCACTGTAAAGCTTCTGTTTAAAGAGAAGAGAAAGGATATTGAAGCACAGGAGAGAGTACATGAAGCCAGATTTCTAAAAAATAGCTCCAGTAGAAGATAGAAGAGATCAAACAGTAAGATAATTTTGTGAAAATTCTCTACAGTGTAGTAAATACAATTTTAAGTGGTTGTTCTAAAAATTTTAATGTTTCTTAGTGAACATCCTCTTAATTAAAAATATCAACAACCTACTCAATGACTAACCCAATCGTTAAAACTGGAAGGTATCTGCTACAGATGAAATTGCATCACTCCAATAAATATAAGTTGAAGCCTTAACTCCCAAATATGACTGTATTTGGAGACAGGGCTTTTAGGAGGTAATTAAGACTAAATGAGGTCACATGGGTGGGATCTGAATCCAACAGGACAAGTGGCCTTATAAGAAGAGAAAGCGATCTCTCTCCATGTGCTTCTACCAAGGAAAGGACATGTGAGCACACAGCAAAAAGGTAGCCATCTGCAACCCAAGGGGAAAGCCCTCATCAGCCCTCCCCATGCTGGCACCCTGATCTCCACTTCCAGCCCAAAGAGAAAATAGGTTTCTGTTGTTGAAGCCACCCGGTCTATAGCATTTTGTTATGGCAGCCTGCGTAGACTAAGACAGCATCAATGTCTTATACATAATACCAGCATTAATTTGGTAAATATTTTTCTGCATAATTTGAAGAAGAACCAGAAGCTGTCAATTCCAGTATAAGTTTGGTGCATGTGCTCTTTCTTATTTTAGGCAGACTAGCAATCTTGGGGGCATAGGCCTCAGGCTTTAAGGAAAGACACCCTTGCTAATTGCTAACATACCTTACTTGGGCAAATTACTTAATATCTCTCAAGCCTCTAATTCTTCACTTACAAAGTGGAGTCTCTAATTCTTCACTTATGAACATGGTGGTTGGGAAGGCTGAAATAATTTAACTGAAAACATTTAGGAAAATTTTTGACACACAGCAAAGGAAAGAAATGTTTTCAAACCAAGAAAAGAGGAACTTAAAACAACACTGAAACCAAAGACACCTCTCATAAAATATTACTTCTTTTACATATAACCTCCGAACTCAAATGTTCAATCTCTCTTTAATTAACTTTTATTTTCTTTCTTCACAATTTCTGTAGTTTCTAAGTCCCCTACCATAAGCATATTTTTTATAATTCTCTAGAATTAATATTTGTAATGCATATAACTTTCACATTACTTACCTAAAAAGTGTAAGAATAGAAATTCCATTAGGATGAATGGTGTTTTCCTCATCATATAAAAGCTCTGCTTTGTTTTTGGTAGGAGCACTAGCTGCTTCTTCATCCAAAAGAACTAGTAAGGTTTTCACAGTATCTCTGCCACAGTATGCAGTACCATGGTTTATGGCATGAGATTTTGGCTAAGACAAAAAATAATTTTAAGTAAATGTAATAATCACCCCAGCTGAGTGAATGGCCACACTTTTCCATTCCCTGTGCCACTGTCCTCTTTCTTCTATTGCTGAAATAATAAAACATCAGCTATAATAAGTGGCTGTAAGGCATGTGACCATTTTTCCTTAAGTCATGCTATAATCAACCTTACCAATTCCAGATACACAAAAATAATAGCATCCAAAGAAGACATTAGGTTCTGGTCAAAATAACATCAGGCTTTGAGTCAGAAAAATTTAGTCCCTATCTAGCTATGTGACATCAACCCCATGACTTAACACCTTGATTTATTTCTTCTCTCTTATGTCAAAGAGAGATGAGGTTCTGGCCATCTAAATACAGGCCCCATGGATGACTGTAAAGATCAAATGCAAAAATGAAAAGCTAGTTGACATTCATTCATTTAATAATCACTGATAAGTATATGTTATGTCCCAAGCACTGTGTTTAAAGCTACAGCTCCAAAGGTGACAACCACTGCCTTCAAAGAACCCATAGTTTCCTTGATAAGATAAATAAGTAACTGACAATTGCATTACAGAATGCTAAGTGCTATTTCTAATAAATGTATGCACAGTGCAGTGAGAGTACAAAAGGAGTACCCTGGCATCAAAGATGATTCCACAGTGGAGGAGGCAGCTGGAAGAAGAAGAAAGCATGGTGCTTTCAGAGGACCAGGTAGCATGGCACGACTGAAGAATAAGGTAAAAGGGAGGAAGTGATATGAGGTGAGCCTGGGGAACTTTGTATATCATGTCAAGAAGTTATAAAGCCAGTCTATTACAGAGAAAAATCTCTTCCTTTATTAAGCAAGGAAGTAAAATGATGCTATTTAGATTTTACAGAATCAACGATGGCAATGTGGAAAATACATTGCAAGATACGAATGCTATCAAATCTGGAGACAGGACCACAAATTCAAGACTATAATAGACCAGTTTAGAAATGGAGGGTTCTGAACTAAGACAGCAGTAATAGATATAAAGCTTATTAAAAAGGGAAAGCTGAAAAAACTTCATGACTAGGATAGAATAAGATAAAATATATAATAAAAAAATATTACGTGTAGATACATGTAAGCACAAACTCTGAAGGCATTTCTGGCTGGATTTGATACCAACTTATTGGTTGTATCTCCTGTATAATTCTAGAGAAGGTGCTTGACTTCTCTGTTCTCAAACACCCTGAAAAAACAGAGGCAATGATAATGCCTAACCCAGAGGGTTGCTGGACATTATGCCTAGATATTAAAGCTACATCTTCTGGGAACATCTGTTGTAAGCTGTGCCAGTTTCTTCAGCTTTCATCAATATCGTCTTGGCCTTCTTTCTCTGTTGGCAGACTCAGGCTCCCAGGTGAACTATAATGTATATATCTCCATTGGAACTGTAACAAATTGCCTACCACAGTCTGGTGCTTCACACATATTTTTCGTTAGTACCAGAGAATTCCATATTGCTTAATAGTAACTTCATGAGTACTACTTGATTATATCTTTCAAAGATCTCTGATTTGGTTAAAAACATGAAACTAAGAACCAGATTGTTAGTATCTTTATTTCTTCTGCCAAGAAATGGAAGCAATTGATGTTGTTAATTATTTGAAGCTGACAATTCCTGATTTATACTTATAGTAATAACCTGGTTGTCATTTGAGTCAAACTATTCATCAGGAAGTGTTAACACACATGAAATACACAGGGCAACATCCCTGAATCTTCCCCACCTTCAAAGTAAATCTAAAAACAAGCATTGTTATAGAAAAATAGCTTAAAGTGGTCCCAGAGGGCTGTGAATGAATGAATGATAAATAATAAAAAGCAAGTCTTTCTTCATACGCTGGCTACCATAATCACACCTAGTGAAAAGGGGCCTTCAGAAAAACTGAATAAATTGCAATAAATGCACTATTCTACTCTAAAATTCTGTTCTAAAAACACAGTAGTCAATTTCTCCTATAATGCTGTGGGTTAGAATCCATTCTATTTGATTATCTGCATAAAAAATTAAGAATAAGTAAATGTTCTGGGAATATACAGTTTAAAAACTGCCAGGTACAGGTTGCAATAGACTGAGAATGGAGGTAGAAAATAAGAGATCACAGAGATATATAAAAGAAAAGTAAACTGCTGAATGGAAGCAATTTCTAACAGGACTGTTGTTATCCTAATATGATGCTTAGTATTAAAGTCAGAAACAGAAAAAACAGGCTCTTATATCTGAGTAAATGTGAAAGCAATTGTTTATAACAGTATTTATAGAAACATATCTGAGGAAATGGGAAAGTAATTGTTCTTAAGAGTATTTATAGAAGAATACCATAAAACTCTTTAATATCCATCAAGAATTGTAAGATTTTAGTACTAAAAGGAATACCAGAGATTACCCAATGCCTTACTTTAACAAATTCAGAAATCTGGCCAAAATATGTGATAATTTACCCAAGTTGGATATATAATCCTAAGTAATCCTATTGAGACACTTACATTTTCAACATCATTTTAGAACATAGCAAACACACTCTTCTGACTTAAGTAGCAATAATAAACCCTTTCTACAATAAATAAAAGAGATAATGATTTGTATAAAAGGATAATGAAAAATAAAAAGCTCATTACCCGAGCAGGACTGATGTCAGTAGTGCTAACAGCTACAACACCTTCTTGAGAATTGATAATACTTTTAATCCTGAAATCCAAATCCTGAGCAACTTCCTCTATCGCTTTGTAAAAAGGATCCCTGCTGTTCTGGCCTTTAATCAGCTGCATCTTTATCACTGATAATATTTGACTCCCTGCAAGGCTGCAAATAGAAATAAGATTGCCTTTATAACAGTATTGCAAATGACAATATGCTTATAGACTTGAAAATATAATTTTCAGTTAATCAACACTTTTCAAAGAATATAGCTTTGATCTTACAAATCAGTTAAAGCATTTAAGAAAAATATGAGGACCATTAGAAAAAAAATGGTAAAACTTTGTCTAAAAGCAAGTAATTTCAACAAGTTGCTTCTTCCTTGATTTGAAAGCTGAAGAGAAATAATTTAGTTATAGTGAAATATGATAACAGATTCAGAAGTGGTTATATACATGCAATATATTTAAAATATATACCTTTAGATACAACTAAAATAACAAAAACAGTTACCTCTCATTAAATACCTAGATTCTTACATTAATTTAATCTTAAAACCAATTCAGTAAGTTGATATTATTATCCATAAATCACAAATGAGATAACTGAGTCCCATAAAGATTAAATGGTTTGTCCAAAAACACATGGTGTTCTGGAGGGAAGAGACAGGGAGAAAGGAAACTGACCTGAAAAACATGACATTGCATTCTAATAAGTGAAAGGTTATTCTATGGAAGAGGAAACCAAGCAAGCTAGTACTGATCTAAAGCAAACAAGAAATTGGACCAACTATGGCCAACAGACAAGTGTTTTTAAAAATCCTGAAATTGATGTTTCTTTATACCACACCTCAATCTAAGAGTTTGGGTTGCAGCTTCTGCTTTAAAGGACAAATGTGAGAAACATATAAGAGAAAGAATTTCAGTCCATTTTAAGAAAGAAATGAGGTATGACCAATAGAAGAGGATTTTCTTTTAAAGCCAGGAGATCCCATCACTAGAGGTAACACTGGAAAGGCTGCACAGTGCAGCCTTTGGTCTGGTCTGACTACAGACCATGAAGTGAGGCTGTGTGAGCACAAATCACAGCTCTGCCACTTTCAACCTTGGATATGCTATTAAACTTCTCTTTTGTAGTGGCATAAAGGAAATTATGAAATAAAATTTTCACCCTCACTGCCTTATTGCCAGGTTGTATGTTTTACAGAAATGCCAGGTTCCCTAACAAGCACTAGAAATATGATTGTTCACATTTAAATAGCTGGTCCAGACAAAAGAGGGAAGTTAGAAGAAAGCTGCAGAGAGACTTGGTGTATGATGACAATGTATTTTCCTGATCATCAGACTCATATCCAGCATTTGTTTAAAACATCAACTCCAGATCCCATCCTACAAAATTACAATCTCTAGAGAACAGCACTGAATGTTTGCATTGTTTTAAAAATACCACAGGTGATTCTTATGATTAGGCAAGGGTGAGAAAAAAGTCATGAAAATATCAGCTCCTTGAGAAAGCAATCATATTTTACTAATCTTCACATTATCAGTTTGCATTTGGCACACAGAAGAGATGATTGGCATATGTTTGTTGAATAAATGAATACTATCATATGCAACAATATAAAGTTTTTAATAGTAAGACAAATGATAGATATTTTACTATTATTCACATTATTATTTGTAATACAAAAGTACTTAGGAGATGTCTACTTACACAATGGCATACTAGATACCCTGAAGAACATCTTACTGAATAGAGAAAAATCTCCAAGTACCACCCAATCTCTCCCTCAAAAAGGAACCAACCAGAGCTGGTGTGGTAAGTTGAAAGCTGTGCGTAGTAAACAAGCAGGATAACATCCTAAGGACAAACATCTCTAGTAGCACTGTGATCAGGATATAAAGCTCTGGTCTAGCAACAAGGTGGAAGAGGACAAGCAGGGACTTTCACGTTCAGTCTGAACCTTCCAAGGGAGAAGAAGCTAGTATGGTTTTTACTAGATTTATTCTATGTACTTTATATTTTTGAAGCTTTTTTCCTTCTATTTACTAATGATACAGAAATCAGGTACATTTTGTTTATTGGCCTTGTGTCCAGCAACACTCTTAAATTCTACTGCCAATTAAAAAAAATTTGCCTATAGATTCTTGCGGTTTTCTATATAATTAGTCATATTATCATCAAATAGAATTTTATTTTTTCAATTGCTATATCTCTTCTTTTTGTCTTACTACATTGAATTGGATATCTGATGCTATGTTGAAAAGAAACAATGACAACAGAAACTCTTGTCTTACTCTTAAGCTGAACACTAAAACATTTTACCATTAACTAGATTTTTATAGAAACACTTTTGTCAGGTTAAAGTCCTTTTTCTTAGTTTATCTTTAAACTGAGGGCTTAGCCCTGTAGAGTGGGTGTTTCCTATTCATCTCCCCACGTTGGCCGGTTCCTGGGCTGTCTAAAAGCTAGCTTCCCTTCTTGACTTGCCTCTCTAGCTTTCCTCCTTCACCTATTTTTGACCTGTATTTTCATTACATTTGCCTACTTACCAATGCATTTAGGAAGCGTTTTTGAAATATGCTATCCAACATTATTAATTATTTTCAATGGAAGAAACAAGCTGAGGGCCTAGTCTGCCATACTTCTATAATCAGAAGTCTGAGCAGACCCTAGGAATTATTTCACATATATGAGGACTTCCCTTTTCAGCTGTGAACTATATGAAATGTAGCCAAAATGAAAACATAATTAACATTATATGCTTTTCCTGGGAATTAATCTCTAATAGAAAAGAGTTTTGGAAAAGATTCAAACGGTTAATAAAATCTGAAAGTGTCTTAGTGCTAAGTATAAGAACAAAAAAAATGTTTCAAATGATATTAAGAAAGTCACCTTTGACCTCCTTTTCTCATTCCTTCTACAAGACAAAAGTGCTAAATTTTAAAGATGATGTAATTCACCGGCTGAATTGTATTTTAGGAAAAAAATAAGACTTGTATTTCGGAGAGTTGCCAAGGTCAACAGTTTGAACCCCTGGCAAAATACCCCAAACAGTAGTGCTCTGACTACTCTATTACTATATACTCACTTCTAGAGCCACCATTAGGTTGGCTTCTAATATCTGCTCAGCAGCACAGTGGCTTAATTCAAATTCTTGCTTCTAGAGGCTAGAAATTCCAGGACATCAGGATATTTATGCTGTTCACTGGCAACACAAAAATGAATAAAATCTTTCTCTTTAAGAGCTCACAAGTGATAATGATGCAGTAAACTACTGAAAGTATAAAGGAATTTGAGTGAAGAAGTAGAGAGAAGGAGGAGGTGTTCAGGAGTGCTTCCCAGAAGATATATTATGGCTATTCTGGATAAACATTAATAGGAGAATTTAGCTGAGAAAGAGGCAAACTGAGCACCTGACTCCTAACTCTATCACGCCAGTGCCCTGGGGCAGAAAGAGAAACATGAGCTGCTGAGGAAAAGCACAACTGAATCCCCAAGCTTGTACCAAAATAAAGTAACTGGAAGAGAACACTAAGCAATAATACAGCCAAATGATTGGTAGTACTTTAATGTAATTACTGTCTTTGCTTTCCTAAATAAAGTGACTGGTTTTTCTGTACCAAACTCAAAAATCTGATAAATATTTGTTGAAGTAAATTTTACCTTTAAAAATTAAATGTTATTAAAGGTGCCACATAAAATGTATGAAAAATATTTCCGAAATATGTTTAAATATGAAAAGTTTTAACATTAGGCGATTAAATAATTTCAACGAGATTTAACACTCCATACATGTATATTTAGTCCAATATATATAGTTATGTGCTGTATAATGACATTACGGTCAGCAACAGACTACACATACGATGGTGGTCCCATAATATTATACTGGAGCTGAAAAATTCCTGCTGCATAGTGATGTAACATTGTAGCATCATAGCTCAAAACATCACTCGCGTTTGTGGTGATGCTTGTGTAAGCAAACCTGCTGTGCTGCCAGTCATATAAAAGTATAGTGCATATAATTATGCATAATACATAATACTTGATCATTACAATAAAGAGCTACTTACTGGTTTATGTATTTGCTATATCTTTTATCATTATTTTAGAGTGTACTCCTTCTACTTATGAAAAAAAAACCTGCTAACTGTAAAACAGCCTCAGGCTGTTCCTTCAGGGGGTATTCCTGAAGAAGGTGGTGTGACTATAGGAGATGACACCTCCAGGGGTGTTATTGCCCCTGAAGATCTTCCAGTGGGACAAGATGTGGAGGTGGAAGACAGTGATATTGATAATCCTGTGTCATGTGTATGCTTGTTTCTTAATTTTAAACAAAAAAATTTAAAAAGCAAAAAAAGTAAAAATAGAAAAAAGCATACAGAATAAAGATACAGAGAAAAAAATGTGTACAGCTGTACAATGTATTTGTGTTTTAAGCTAAGTGTTATTACAAGAGTCAAAAAGTTTCAAAATTTTAAAAAATTTATAAAGTCAAAAAAATTTTAAAGATCATAAAGTTACAGCAAGCTAAATGTAATTTATTCTTGAAGAAAGAACAATTTGCTTTATAAATTTAGTGTAGCCTAGGTTTATAATGGGTATAAAGTCTACCATAGTTTATAATAATGTCCCAGGCCTTCATATTCACTCACCACTCATCCAGAGCAACTTCAAATGCTGCAGACTCCAATCATGGCAAGTACCCTATGCTTATCTATGTTGACCTTTTATACCGTATTCTGAACAGGACCTTTTCCATGTTTAGATATTCTTAGCCACACAAATACCATTGTGTTACAATTGCCTACAGCATTTGATACAGTAACAGGCCATACAGGTTTGTAGCCTAGCAACAATAGGCTATGCCATATAGCCTATGTGTGTAGCAGGCTATACCATCCCAGTTTGTGTAAGTGCACGCAATGATGTATGTACAATGATGAAATCGCCTAACAATGTATTTCTTAGAGCATATCCTCATCAAGTGGCACATGACAGTATAATGTAGATGTGCATTAAAAAGTTGTGTGATAAACATGAAATACAGAATTTTCAACTTCTAAGCAACAGGAAACTATTAAGTTGAAACACCCAATTTAAAACTTGCATACCTATGCAACAATCTTGCATGTTCTTCACATGTACCCTAAAACCTAAAATACAATAAAAATTTAAAAAAAATAAATAAATAAAATAAAATAAAATAAAATAAAATAAAATAAAAAAAAACATCTTTCGGGTGAAAGTGTGCTATGTATTTGATGGTGTCACCTACTGGCAAAGTGTAGAAATGCAGCTCCCTACAGCTAAGATGGCCTCATGAAAAATGGGCAGTATAATGTTAAAGTCTCCCACTATTACTGTGTGCGAGTCTAAGTCTCTTTCACTCTCACTTTCTTTCCTCTCTTTTCCTTTCTTTCAAAAAAAAAAAAAAAAAAAAAATGGGCAGTAGGACGATGAGTGTAAGAATCAATTCTTTTTATTTCTTCCCAGTCTGTCTATCTCATCCTTCCTTGAACCCAAAGATTACTGTAATTCTTCTATTTTAAGATAGACAGTAAAAAGTTTTCTTCAGCTACAAGAGCTAAACACATTTTTATCTTTAAGTTTTAAGGTTGAGAGAGATGAGGAAGATAAAGTGGCCAGAGTGAGAGACGGGCAGGAATTAGAGCACAATTTTGTGTATCATATTGAGATTCCTGGAGCTTTACCCTGCACCAAATATAGAATCACTGAAAAGTGTTAATTATAGGAGTAATATTTGCTGTTTCAGAAAAATTACTCTGGCAGCAATGAGGATGACAGGATAGGGCAACTCGAGACTGGAGGCAGAATAGACAAGTCAGTGACACGTGAAAAGGTCCAGTCAAGAAAGGATAAAAGTCTGAAACAGTAAACACTGGAAATAAAATAGTAGCTATAGGAAAAGATGAGGAGAAAGGACATTTAAAAATGTGAAGAAGTGACAGATCTTAGTGAGTGAATGCATTTAAGATATGCCCTGGAGTCTTGTTTGGAAGCTGGCGGGAGACAGGCTTTATCACTTCAGGAGGAGAGGAAGTTCTGCAGAGAAAGATGAAGATTTAGTTTAGGTCATATGAGTTGCCTGTGAGGCACCACCTTAAAGATAGTTGAGGAAATGTTTCTGAAACTCAGGAAAGAGGTTTGAATTTCACTGAAATAAAGATTTAGAAGAATTTGCATATATGTAGATAAAGAGGCAGGTGGAAAATAAGAGAATGACATCTCAGAACTTATAGGAAAAAAGAGTTCCAATAGGAAATGACTAAATTTGAAGACTCAAAAGAGACCAAAGACTATGACAATTAGAAGATCACGAGTGATCACTGGCAGAATAGCTTCAGCAGAGGGAAAAAGTGAAGGAGTATAAATCAGTCAAGTACAGACAATCAAACAAATATTGACTGCTTATTCCAGCAAAAATTGTGCTAGGGCTAGGGAATATTAGTGAAGAAAACCAATAAACTCTTATTGAATTCACGATCTATTGAGAAATACACATTAAATAATTACAAAATGGGAAGCAGAAAAAAGGAAAGTATTTTCTTTAAGAATCTGAGCTGCAAATGGAAGGAGAAGGAACTGGAAGAAACAGAGAAAACAGTTTGTTGTCTTTTTTTATAAGCTTATAGACTGTGGCTAAAGTACTAGTAAAGGGAGAGGTTGAAATTATAAGATAAAATGAATAACCAGTGAAGCAATGTCCCAATGGGTTATCCACTCTCCCACCCACCATGTCTAGTTAACTCCTTCAAGCTCATCCTTCAAAATTAGGCTTAACTGTAACACTCATCCAGATAAGCATGCTTGACACCCTTATCCCTGGCTCCCAAAACCCAGGTCAATTGCCTTTCCTCTGTACACCTTCTATTAGTATCTATTATGATATATGCATGGGATATATGTTTTTAGTTTTTAATAATTTTACTTTTTTATTTATAAAACAAACCTATACCTACTGCAGAACAAAAATAAAAAAAAAATCACCACAAAAAGGATAACAAAAATTGTTCAGGACTATTCAGACACCCAATTAAAGATATTCACTACTTAGATACTCACTTCCTCAAGACCTTATCTAGAAGATACTTGCTCGTTATAACCACATAGGATATCCAAAATAAATGGCTGCTAAGTTGAAGAATTCTATTCCCTCACCCTAGATGCCTCTAAACAAATGTACTTCTACCCTGTTGACCCCAACCAGAAATTCCTCCAAAAGGCATGTAATTATAACAAATTATATTGGATTGAACATACACATTTATTTCTGCTCTTTTCCAAAACTTCACTAAAATGGCAAAAAAGCAAAAGACAAAAAAGTTCAATCTATGAAGAAAATGCGAATGGAGAGGAAGCAACAGCTGATGAGGGCAGAGACATTTCATGAAAGCACAGAAAAATAAAAACAGATGGTTGAGTCATAACTAAGTACCCAGAATACAAAAGCTAAAACCTAAGTAACTGCTAAGAGAAACATCAGTAAGAAGCAAACTCAGAAATTATCACAAATTGAAGGCAATACTGAAGGCTACAGTAAAGATGGGGTTGAAAACAGAAAAGCTAGTTAACAGTCTCCATAAGGAACACTTACACCCCCATTCTCCCTCTATTCTAAGCAGTCAGACTAGTGCTTCCCTCCCACTTCAGCATGGGAAGCAGGACTGCTCTAAAGAAACAAAGCCAGAGAGGCTCCAGACCCAGGGGCAGCAGAACTAAAAACAAAGGAATTGAGTAAGTCTACATACGGAACTGTGGAACTCAGCATCAACCAGGACCTATCTCAAATCCCACAATATTGCTAGCCAGATTCACAGCTTTCAGAGATTAAAAGATCCCTCTGTGGAAATTTTTGGGAAAGTCCCAAAGAAAAGACCTAAAGTTACTGACATTTGGGGAGTAAGTATCCAACAAAAGAGCCAACTGGGCATCATGCTATAATTAACCCCACTATACAGAGCTACTAATCAGCTCTATAGAGTTTCACTCTTAAATATGAAAGGACAGTTCAGAATTACCACACATTGTGGGAACACCTCTACCATGAAAGAGAGTAAAACAAAGAAAGTAAAAAACAAAAGCATCCAATCTAGATAAAACAAAGATCATTCAGGAAGCGGATAACAATATTTTTACATTAAGTATAATAAATAACCTTAGAGAAATGAAACATGACATAAAATCATATAAAAATATTTGCTTACCATTTACTTTTTTCTGAAAAAGCTATTTGAGCAAAATAAGGGGTTTACCAATTGCAAATAAAGTCATAAGAGCCAGGAAACAGGCAGAGACAGAAAATTCACAAGGTGATGATGGAGGTTTATGGTTGCCACACTGACACGGGCCTAACAAGCAAAAGCAAAGATTGAATAAAGACAACAGGGGACTCTCCAAAAGGAGTATCTTCAAGGAGAAAAAAACCTGACAGATGACTGTAGTACCACTTGACTTCAACAAAATGTATCTATATTGCCTTATAAAAATATTTTTAAAAATTAAATATTTGATATCTCAATAGAAATGGCCCCCAAATATTTATCTGAAAGTTCAGATGTCACTGATTTTGTCTGTAAGTTATTTTCAAAACCCTCTTCCAAATTTACTTCTTTGTAATGAATATCCATGTGAGAAGATAGAATGCAATTCAGAATAAAACCCTGAAAAAAATCCTTCTTAACATCTTAGAATGGAATGAAATTTTGTGGAACAAGATATAGTCATTAAGAGATTGGATGCCAGGGTCAGAACTGACTGAGTTCAGATTCCTACTCTGCTACTTAATATAACCTAGGTCAAGTCACTTGATCCCAGTGCTTTAGTTTCTTCATCTCTAAATTAGGGATAGTAATAGTATCTATCAAGTAAGGTTATTGTAATGATCAAATGATAATCCAAGTAAAGAACTTAGCGTAATATCAGACATAACAAATGTTTAATAAATATCAGCTATTTTGATTATGTTTATTTATGTTATAGGATACCAACCAATTGACAGTGATCCACCATAATTGCTAGCATATATAATCCACTTCTGCCCCCCAAACTTACTCACCATTCAATACACCAATATTATAAATGGGAGTCTATCAGATTTTAAAAATATCTTACCTCCAATATCATAAAAAAACAAATCCCAGATGAACCAAAGATTTGCACATAAGAAAATGAAAAATAACAGAAAATAGAATAGAGATTTCATATCTTTGTCAATGTTCTTACTCATTCTTGATACCAGTCTCCTTTATTGCTAAATGAAAAATATACAGAAATTATCTATTTGATCATTTCCAGTCCTCAAAAATCTATTTCTTCCAGTTAAAAATAAACAGTAACTCTCTCCTCTAATCAAATTTAGTATGTACGTGACTTCTGACTTTGGCAAAAACTCAGAATCACAGGCAGAAACTTAGGTGGTTAGGTCATGTGATTATAATTCATTCATCAAGATTTTGTTTCTTCTCCCCACCATTTGGTCTGATGCTTGGTCATTTCAATATCCCTTATTTCTACCTGACTCTGTAAAGTTTTAAAGATAGATTAATAACAGATATTCGTAATATATGAAATACATTACCTTGGGTTTGGTATTTCTCCAAGAATCTCATCTAATTTGTCAATGAAACTAATAAAATTAGACAATCCCTTTACATGTGTCCTTAAAGGATCTGACAGTGGTGGTGCATATCCTTTCCCTCCAAGTTCTATTGTTCTGATAAATGACGTGGCCACC
>CAUYLG010051112.1:0-65934 GCA_963573385.1 Cacajao melanocephalus | reverse complement strand
ACAAGAGTCGTGCTGGCGACCCGTGGGGCTCCTCCACTGGGAATCTCCTGGTCTGTGAGCAACAAAAATTCGTCTGAAAGTGTGGCATCCACTCGTTCTCTGCACTTTCACTGGGAGCTACAATCCTGAGCTGCTAGTAATTGGCCATCTTGGATCTCTCTCCCTAAGGTAGGTTTCTTATAGGCAACATACAGTTGAATTTTCCTTTTTTATCCACTCTGAGAATCTCTGCTTGTTAATTGGGGTGTTTAGGCCATCTACACTTAATTATTGGTAATGTTGGAATTAAATCTAATATCTTATTTATTTTCTATTTTTTCCATCAAGTATGTGTTCCCTTGTACTTCTTTTCCTGTCTTCTTTTTGATTAATTTAGTATTTTGTATGATTTGTACTTATCTCCCTTGTTGACTTATTAATTACACCCCTTTCTTTTGTTATTTTATTGGTTACTTTAGGGTCTATATTATATATCTTTACCTTATCACAGTCTACCTTTAAGTGATACACCACATCATGTATAAGAACCTTAAGTATACTTCCATTTCTTCTCTTCTTGCATTTGTGCTGTTGTTGTTATACATTAGATTTCTACAATATACTGTTATTATTTTTACTTTAAGCAATTATTTTTAAGGAAATTCAAAAAATCAGAAAAAAAAGTTTTTATATTTACCCACAGTCTTTTTGGAGCTCTTTCTTACTTTGCGTAGATCCATATTTTCATCTAGTGTCAGTATCTTTTTGTTTGATTGACTTCTTTTATTCCTGCCTTTTTCTTCATCTGAAAATATTTTGATTTCACCTTAACTGAAAAATTTTTTTTCTGATTACAAATTTCAAAACTGACCTTTTTTTCTGGTACTTTAAAGATATTGCTCCATTGTCTTCTAGTTCTAACAAGAAATCTGTCTCCTTCTCCTTCTCCTTCTCCTTCTTCTTCTTCGACATAGTCTTGCTCTGCCATCCAGGCTGCAATGCAGTGGCATGACCAGGGCACACCTGGCTAATTTTTGTATTTATTTGTAGAGATGGGGTTTTGCCATGTTGGCCAGGCTGGTCTGAAACTGCTGGGCTCAAGAGATCCACCTGCCTCTGCCTCCCAAAATTTTGGGATAACAGGTGTGAGCCACAATAGCCAGGCAAAAAATACACTGTCTTCTTATTGGTGTTGTTCTACAAATAACGTGTCTCTTTTTATGATTACTTTTTAAATTTTCTGATTTTCACTAGTTTTAACTAATTTAATTACCACGTTTTTTGATGTGGTTTTCTTGATGTTTCTTGTGCACGTTTCATGTTTCTGAGCTTCAAGGCTGTGGGCTTATAGTTTTTATCAAATTTGGAAATGTTTCAGCAGATATTTAAAAGGTATTTTTTCAGTCACTGCCCTACCCCTGAGACTCTAATCTGTACATTTGATTTGGCTGTTTTAAGTTGTCCTACAGTTCAGTGATGCATTGTTCTCTCTCCTGCCGCATTTTTTTTTTCTGTGTGCTTTATTTTGGATAGTTTTTATTGCTATGGCTTCAAGCTTACCAACTTTATCTTGTGCTATGTTTAATCTACCATTAATCATATCCACTGTATTTTTTATCTCAGATATTGTAGTTTTCATCTTTTGAAGTTCAAATTGAACTTCTATATAGATATAGACCCAAATTATTTATATATGTGTGTATACACACACACATATTTATATATAATTTTCCTTGTCTCTAACATGTTCAGTTTTTCCTTTAGTTTCTCAAAAATATGAAATTCAGTCATAACAACTCTTTTAATGTTCTTGTTTACTACTAACACTACATCATTTCTGGGTTGGTTTTCTGTTTGTTTGTTTGTTTGGTTTTTTGTTTTTGAGAGACAGGATCTCACTGTGTTGCCCAGGCTAGAATGGAGTGGCATGATCATAGCTCACCGCAACCTTGAACTCCTGAACTCTGGTGATCCTCCTACCTTAGCCTTCCAAGTAGCTGTGACTGCAAGCACATATCACCATGCCTAGCTAGTTTTATTTTTTTTGATAAATATATTTTTTTAAGTGGAGATGCAGTTCCTGAGTTTCCTAGGCTGGTCTTGAACTCCTGGGCTCAAGTGATCCGTCTGCCTCAGCCTCCCAAACAAAGTTCTGGGATCACAGGTGTGAGCCACCATTCTAGGCTCTGGGTTAGTTTTGGTTGATCAATTTTTCTACCTTATTATGACTTGGGTTTTTTTCATACCTTTGCATGCCTACTATTAGTACTTTTTTATTGCATGGCAGACAGTTTGAATTTTATCTTGTTGGATGCTGAATATTTTTGTATGCCTACAAAGTTTCTTTCACTTTTGATCAAGATGCATAAGAAAAACCAGATTTACCCTTACAGCTGACCCTTCTTTGTACTCCACCTGATAGATTCATAACTATGAGGTTCTTCATCCTAGCTTTTGGGAGCAGGCACTATTCCTAACTCTATGTGAGCCTTGGGTTCTGTTCCAGTCGTTCTTTTGTGTTGTCTTTCCCCAGCTTCTGATATTTTTCTCACATACATACACTGATCAGTATTCAGCTAAATATTTATGGAGAACTCTTTGAAATTCTTCAGAGTTCTCTCTTTGTGGAATTCTCCCCTCTTAAGTATTCTGCCCCATGACCTCTAGCTGTCTTGTTCACATTTAATTCTCAGCTCCATCTTCTCAACTCATGAGAGACCACTGGGCTCTATCTGGGTTTCCCTTCTTTGTGCCCTGGCTTAGAAATCTTCTCCAGGCAGTAAGCTGGGGACAGTAGGGCTCATCTTATTTGTTTCTAGTCTCCTGTCTGTCCTTCACTGTTTAATGTTTAATGCCTTGAGTGCTGTCATTTAATATATTTTATCTATTTTTCAGTTGTTTTTGCTGTAAGAGTAAATCTGGTCTCTATTACTCATTGATGTGGTTTGGCTATGTCCCCACTCAAATCTCATCTTGAATTATAATCTGCATAATTCCCACATGTCATGGGAGGGACCTGGTGGGAAGTAATTGGATCATGGGGGCAGTTTCCCCCATGCTGGTCTCATGATAGTGGATGAGTTCTCATGAGATCTGATAATTTTATAAATGTCTGGCATTTCCCCCTGCTGGCACTCATTCTCTCCTGCTGCCCTGTGAAGAGGTGTCTTCTGCCATGTTTGTAAGTTTCCTGAGGCTTCCCTGTTCATGCAGAACTGTGAGTCAATGAAACCTGTTTTCTTTACAAATTACCCAGTCTCAGATATTTCTTCATAGCAGCATGAGAATGGACTAATACAGTAAATTGGTACTAAAGTAGTGGGGTGCTGCTATAAGGATAACCAAAAATGTGGAAGTGACTTTGGAACTGGGTAACAGGGAGAGGTTGGGGCAGTTTAGATGACTCAGAAGAAGAGAGCAAAATGTGGAAAAGTTTGGAACTTCCTGGAGACTTGTTGAATGGCTTTGACCAAAATGTTGATAGTGATCTGGACAATAAATTCCAGGCTGAGCTGATCTCAGATAGAAATGAGGAACTTCTTGGGAACTGGAGCAAAGGTGACTCTTGCTCTGCTTTAGCAAAGAGACTGGCAGTATTTTGCCACTACCCTACAGATCTGTGGAACTTTGAACTTGGGAGAGATGATTTGGGGTATCTGGTGGAAGAAATATCTAAACAACAAAACATTCAAGAGGAAGCAGAGCATAGAACTTTGAAAAATTTGCAGCCTGATGATGCAATAAAAAAGAAAACCCATTTTCTGGGGAGAAATTCAAGCTGGCTGTAGAAATTTGCCATAAATAAGGAGCAGCCAAATGATAATCACCAAGCCAATGAAGAAAATGTCCCCGGGGCATATCAGAGACCTTCATGGCAGCCCCTCTCATCACAAGCTCAGAGGCCTAAGAGGGAAAAATGGTTTTGTGGGCCTGGCCCCAGGCCCTCCTGCTGTGTGCAGCCTAGGGACTTGTTGCTCTGCATCCTAGCTACTTCAGCTCACCTGTGGCTAAAGGGGCCAAGGCACAGCTTGGGCCATAGCTTCAGAGTATATAAGCCCCAAGGCTTGGTGGCTTCTACATGGTATCGAGCCTGTAGGTGCACAAAAGTCAAGAATTGAGGTTTGAGAACCTCCACCTAGATTTCAGAGGATGTGTGGAAATGCCTGGATGTCCAGGCAGATGTCTGCTGCAGGAGCAGGGCCCTCATGGAGAACCTCTACTAGGGCAGTGTGGAAGGGAAAGTGGGGTTGGAGCCCTGACACAGAGTCCCCATTGGGGCACTGCCTAGTGGAGCTGTGAGAAGAGGGCCACTGTCCTCCAGACCCCAGAATTGTAGACCCACTGACAGCTTGCACCATGTGCTTGGAAAAGCTGCACTTAAAGCTAGCCCATGAAAGCAGTCAGGAGGTGGCCTGTACTTGCAAAGCCACAGGGGCAGAGCTGCTCAAGGTGACGGGAGCCACCTCTTGCATCAGCATGACTTGGATGTGAAACATGAAGTCAAAGGAGATCATTTTGGAATTTTAAGATTTAATGACTGCCCTATTGGATTTTGAATTCACTATACCTATTTGTTCTATTTTTAGTGATCTCTCTAGGGATTACAATACATATGTTTAATTTCTCACAGTCTACTTTCAACTTATATTTTACTACCTTATGTATTATGTAAAAACTCTATAGCAATACATTTCCATTTTCCTTCTCCCATTCTTTGCACTTAGTTGATATACATTCTATTTTGTTAAATATTATAAACTCCACACTATTGTTTCAACAGCAAATTGTCTTTTAAAGAAATTAAACAAAAGTAAATAAAGCCCTTTATATTTATTTATATCATTATTATTTATGACATTTTAAATTTTTTTGCTTAGATCTGAGTTTCTATCTTTTGCTTTTATCCTCCTGCATAAAGTACTTTCTTTAATATTTTTTGTAGCACACTTCTGTTGACAAGATTGCTCAACTTTCGATTTGGTGAAATGTTATTTTGCCTTTAGTTTTTATATTTTTGCTAGATGTAGTCTTCAGAGTTGAGGGAGTATTATTTTCTCTTTTTCATTTTCCTTCTGTACTTTAAAATCCATTTTATTGACTTCTGGCCTTCATTGTTTCTGAAGAGTTCAGCTGTCATTCATATCTTTGTTTCCCTTGTATGTAATGTGCCTTGTCCTCTAGCTACTTTTAAATTTTTTCTCTGTATTGTTCATTTTCATGTTTGACCATTCCATGCCTGAATATAGATCTATGTCTATACCATGTGTATTTGTGATTCAATGTGTTTACTGAGCATATTTGGTTGGTATTTTGATGGTTTTCACTAACTCTGGGAAATTTTCCAGCCATCACTTCTTTAAATATTTTTTTCTGTTCCATTTCTCTATTCTTTCCCTCTGACATCCTAATTTCATATATGTGAGACTGCTTGCTATTTTCCCACACATCATGGAGAATCTGTTTAATCTTTTAAATCTCTTTTGACTGCTTCAAGTTGAATAATTTCAAGTGGCCTATCTTCAAGTTCATTAATCCATTCTCATGTAGTCTGCAATCTGCTATTAAGCTCATCTAGTAGAATTTTTAATTTACATATTATTCTTTGTGGTTTTGGTAATTCCATTTGGTTCTTTTTAATTGTTTCCATTTCTTTGCTGAGATTTCCTATATTTTTATTTAAATCACTGAATATGTTAATAACTTTTATATTTAAAGTCTGGTCTGTTAATTCTAACACCTGGATCACCTCAGGATCTATTTCTATTGATTGGTTTTTTTTTCTTGAATTTAACTGGGTCACATTTTCCTACATCTTGCCATGTCTAATAATTTCATTATTGTTTGTTCCCTGATAGGGATAATATAATATAGGGAGTCCAGATTTTGACACCTTCTTTTAAAGGACATTGAATTTTGTTCTTGAAGGCAGTTAAGTAATTGAAATATAATTTGGGTTCTGTTAGACTTGTTTCCTTTTCTCTGTGAGAATGGGTCTATTTTGTTTATTCCTTCCTCCCCCCTAATCCCTGCATTGATGAATGGGTCTATTTTTGTATTGAGCTTAGTTTTAGAGCTGGCCCTTACTATAGGTCATGGTTCTTCATCTCAAGGCATAACCTTTTTAGAGTCTCAGCTGAATCTTCAAAATGCTCTGCTTGGGTCAGAAGTCCAATGCCTCTCAGCAATGCAGAGCTTCTGGTTTCTCTGTCAGCTCCCAGCCCTGCAGCATGTGGCCTTTGGTAGGCCTTGTGTATGTGCAGCTGAGTTCTCAGCTGCAGGCCCACAGACCATCCCCATGCAGACTTCAGCAGCCTGCTTTTCTGTGCAGTTTCATCTTTTCTGATATCTCACCCCACAAATTTCAGCCACGTCTGTATCCCAAAGCTTCAGTCTCTGCCTCAGCTCTTTTTATTGCAGCAGGAAAATTTCCCTGGGAAAAAAAACTGGGGTGACCATGGAACTCATTCATACGGTTCACTTATCTCCCAAATCACATTCCCCTTTTGGCTATTGCTCAGTGTCTTAAAACGGTTGCCTCGTGTGTTCCCTTTTGTAGTTGTTTAAAGTGAAGGCAAGTTATGTACCAGTTACTATGTCAGGGTCAGACACAGAAATCCCCATGTGTTTTTAATTATTTGCAAGATTAGCCTTCCTGATGATGCGGAGTGGAAGGATCCAATTTCTCTTAAACCATTGTAATATTCTTTAACAAGGCCCCTTTGCTTAAAGCAAGGAAGTCATGTGTCACTCAGCCTTGGCTGACTGAATGATTTAACTGAGAAGGTTTATAGGGTTTAACTAGAAACTGGCCAACATGTACTATAAAAAAAAGAAATGGTTGGTTTATTACTAAAGAAAATCTTTTCTGACTGCAAACTCCCAAAAAGAGAGATGTTCAGCATTGAGCGACTTATTCTACTAATTTTGTCTCTTACATCCAGGAAACAAATGTGGTGTTGGACTGCACGGAATCACTGTTTTCCCTTATACTCATCACCTTCTGATGAATCTCTCTTTCCAGGTTAACAGAAAATTGGGTTCTAACTGAAACCTATAAGCACTGAATATCCCTGCAGACACCTATCTTGGCATAAGTTGTCACTTACTCACTGCCCAATGTAAATTAGTCTTACGTGTTATTCTTACCTTCAGCTCCCTCTTTTACTTTAGAGCACTTAAAATTATTTGTAATTACACATATACGTATTGCTCATTTTTAGCCTCTCCCAATAGATTATAAGCTCTGTAAGGGCAAAAACCTTGTGTGAAGCCCCAGTCTAGCATACTGACCGATAAATAGTAGGATCTAAGAATAATTTGTTGAATGAATTAATAAATGAATGAATCCACAAATAAGCAGGTCCTTTTGGAATTAGACTAAAAAGATGAAAGCAGAAGGCCTTAAAGATTAAAAGAGACATAAATTAGCTCGTAAATACCCATGGTTTTTATTCTTTAAGGTACAGAGGCTCTTAGCCAGAGATGCCTGTGAAGAGCCACTATCAATAGGAAACAGAAATTGTTCCTGAAGAATCAATCACAAGATGTTGCTGCTACTGAGAACTGGCCATGAGAGTGTCTGCCCTTTCTGTAGGGGCAGGGTATTAGTCCATTTTCACACTGCTATAAAGATACTACCTGAAAATGGGTAGTTTATGAAGAAAAGAGGTTTAATTGACTCACAGTTCTGCATGAATGGGGAGCCCTCAGGAAACTTACAATCACGGTGGAAGGTGAAGGAAAACCAAGCACCTTCTTCACAAGGTGGCAGGAGAGAGAGAAAGAGAAGAGGGGGGAACTGTCAAATACTTTTAAAGCATCAGATCTCATGAGAACTCACTCACTGTCATGAGAACAGCATCAGGAGACTGCCTCCATGATCCAATTATTAAACATCTCTCACCAGGTCCCTCCCTCAACATATGAGGATTACAATTCCGGATGAGATTTGGGTGGGGACACAGAGCCAAACCCTATTAGGCAGCTATCGTCAAACCAGGCTTTTGTGATACACCAGAATTTTGGTACCCAGGTTTCACCCTATAATATCCCTCCTGACAGTAGCACATACTTGGAAAGGACTTCCTGCTGTCTATGAGAGAGCTCAGCATGCATGGATTTTAATGACTCCCAGGACACTAAAGACTCTGCATGTGGCCCAGATAACATCTTGTCTTCTCTTGGTTATGGTGGCAAATGAAAACAAGAACAAAGGCAGGGTACTCTTTGATTGAAGGAGCCCTGGACACAGAACAGTAAGAACCATCTGGTGACAAATTCTTATCTTCTGTGTGTGGAAACTTAGTCTAGAGACCAAGATGGGACAGAATGACTCCTAGATTACATGATGAGTAAAAGACATCACGAGGACTAATATCCAGGACCTCAACCTTCTAGTTCAGGCTGTTATTGTTTATTTGTTCCTCTCCCCTTTACCTTTCCACCCACTCCTGCCAATACACCAGGCTGGGTTTTATCTTGAATCACTTTATACTCCCAAATAAGAGCATGACATTTTCTAATCCAGTGTGATTGGACAAAGCCTGAAAAGATGCCTTTCTGTTTTGGCAACATACTCCTAAGTAAGTTTGAAATTTCCAGAGAAATGAGACCTTGGTCAAAAGTCCAGTGACTGTTTAGAATCAGAAAAGATGGTACTGGGGAGTATAGTAACATGGAGAGAGCACTAGCTCAGGAATTTAGAGGCCTGAGCACAGCCTGGTCCTGACCAGTGTGTGAACAAGAGGAAGCCCTTTCTTTCTCTGCCTCTTAGTCTCAGCTTCCATAAAATTAGAGGATGGAATTTATAAAGGATAGAATCTGTGCCATTCCATTGTACTTACATGTTGTTTTAAAACTGCAGCACACTTGGAGGAAATGTATACAGCTACTGTATAGATTTGTAGAATCTGTTTCTCTGTATGTTCTCAGTAACAGAAAAGATCCCCGTTTCTGAAGAAATACACACATGAAAGCCTAAATGTGCATCCCAAACAAACAGTCTGAAAAGTCTGGTGATGTGAACATCCTGGAGAAATCTACAGAGCTGCCACCATCCCAAAGCCCATTTTCTTCCACAGAGTAGATGAACATGTGCTTCCCTAGAAGACCCCTCCAGTGGGTTTAGGCCACCTGGATTCCACTTCTAGTTTCTCCTCCTACCTGCTGCAAGGCTAGCCAGCTCTCTCTCCTGATGGAGATTCATTTACAAGTTCAGAAAATAAAGACAGAAACAAACTATTCATAACTATTGTTTATATCCTAGGATGAGAGTTGAGGTTGAAAACAAAAATATAAAGTATAAAAAAGAGTTTAGGGGGATAAACTGTTACCAGTTCAAGTATTCTATCAAGGATAGTTTTATATAAAGTCCTTTCAAACTTTACAGATTATTCAAGAATGATTATCGCAAACACAAGCAGACACAGCTATGGCAAATGGAACACTGGTGAAACTGGTCATTAATTGTGAATATCACAAAATTGTCAGCCATTACTTACTTTTTATATAATAAGACCTGGCACAGAGGTATTGAATATGCATAACTTAAAATTTATAGGGTATACTATCATAAATGCAGAAGAACATGTGTGTCTTCACTAACTGGCTGTTCTTACAGAGGAATCCAGCAGCTGTCTCACATCTTCATGAGATGTCTGCTAACATGGGGTTGGAGGCAATGAAGAACGCTGAATACAACTGACATAAGGGAATTTTCAAAAGGAAAGGAAAAACATTCTGGGTGTAATTAAGGAACTGGGAAATTAACAACTTGATGTCATTAAAAGTTGGGGAAAGTGGAATAAGCCCTTTTGTTCATATATGACCATAAGAGTATGTTTTTGCATAATTTTGAAATGTCAGTCCTAGTTAGAGTTGGGCTTTTCTAAGTGTGCTAACTCTCAGAACATGTAATGTGATGGAGTTGTCGTAGGATAGTCTCAGGGTCTCCAGTCAAGAATTCTCAGAGTTGGGCAGAGAAAAGACAGGGCCTTGGCTGCAAGGTCGCCTTCCTAGGACTTTGCCTGCTCCCAGATGAAGTGCTGCTGACCTACAAGCTCACTGGGCTAGAGACAAGCTGCTGGAGAATCACAAGAGATTGGGAGATCCCTTCAGGAGTGGGGAAAGTGGGTTGCTTCCTCAGCCTAGGGGTTATGTGGATCAGGAACCCAGAGGGAGGAGAGGCCCTCAGAGTCTAGGCATCCTATGCTGGAATAACTGGATCCTATCCCCGCCATGACCCTCTCTCTGAGGACATTATTCCAGTCACTTTCCTGTCTTGCATTCTCAACTTCCCCTTCTCTATTAAATCATTATCAACAGCCTAAATAGAAACCATAAACAAGATCCCAAGTGTCCCTTTGATTGTCCTATTTCTCATTTTCCCAGTACTGCCAAATACCTTGAGAGATTTGCCTTCTCATGCCATCACAAAATTTCACTTCTCCAACTCTATCTGGGTCCCGCTTCCAGAATTTCCCCCAACCCCTACCTCTCTGCCCAAACTGCTCTTATCATCAAGGCCATCGAGGGTCTCATGCAGCTACGTCCCATGGTCAGTACTCATCTCTCATTTTTCTTGACTGTCAGTGGCCCCTCACCTAACAAATCACTCCCTCTTCTTGAGGTTCTTCTTTTCACTTTGCTTCCCAGACTCCATACTCTCCTGATTTCCTCCTAGTGGGCGATTCACCCTTATTGCTTTCTTTTCAGCCTATCACTCCAGCTGCTCCAGTCCTCTGTACTCACCTCTCTTCTCTGTACTGATCCCTGGGAAATCTCATTCTTCTTCTTCTTTTTTTTTTTTTCAATTTTCACTGCCCTAGTCAAGGGAGATTATTATTCCTATTATAATACGCTCCTAAGTTTATATCTTCATTTTCCTTTTGCTGCTATAACAAATTACCACAGATTTAGTGGCTTAAAACAACACAGATTTAGTCGCTCAGAATTCTGGAGATCAGAAGCCTTATGGGGTGAAAAATCAATGTGTCAGTGGAACTGGTTTCTTCTGGAGGCTCCTGGGAGAATCCATTCCTTGACTCTTCTAACTTCTACAGGCTGCCAGCATTCCTTGGCTTGTGGCTATTAGGACTCTAATCCCTGCTTCCGTTATCACATCATCTTCTCTTTTATTCCTCTTGTGTCCTTCTAAGAGCCATGAAGATCACATTTGGATCATTCAGGGTAATCTCAAAGTCCTTAAGCTAATCACACCTGCAGAGTCCTTTTTCCCAAATAAAGTCACACTCATGGGTTCTAGAGGTTAGGGTGGGAACATATTTGGGGGGCATTGCTGAGCCCTACCGTACCAGCTTGGATTTCCCTCTGTCTCCAGATTTGGATACTAAGTTGTCTACTCTGCTACTCTACTGGAATATTTAATAGGCATCTTAAAACAACATGATGATAAATGAGCTGTTTCTCTTGAAGTCTTCTTCATCTCAGTTCATGACAACTCTTTCATTCTAGTTGTCCAGCCCAAAAACTTTGCAGTCTCCCTTCATTCCTCTATTTTTCTTACATATCACATTCCATTTCAGCAGCAAGTTCAATCGTCGTCTTGTCTCAACTCAATGTTGGTGCTCATCCAGATTATCTCAAACCCCTGTGGTCTCCCAGCTTTCTGCACTGCCCCCCTGCAGTCTGTTTTCCATGCAGTAGCCAGGATGATCCTGCTAAAATCTAAGTCAAATCATACTGTGCTTCCTAAAGTTCTTCAGTGACTTTCTTTTTTTTTTCCGAGATCCCAGTTACACAAAAGTTAGACATTCTTCAGTGTCGTGACTTTCTATTTTACTAAAGCTCACCAGCCCCTAAATGACGGTGCCCCCATCATCTCTCTGCCTTCATCTCGTGCCCCTATTTACTCCATCCCAGCTACACAGGCTCCTGAGGCATGTCCCTGCTTTGGGGCCTTTGTACAGCACTTCTCTCAGATGTCCATAGAGCTCACTCTCTCACACCTCTCAGGTGTTTCCTCGAATGCTGCTTTCTCATAAGGATTTCCCCAACCTCCACAGATAAAAGTAGGCTCCGTATCCTCTCCTCACTTCAGCTTGCTCCAGCCTCGTTTTTCTGCTTTATTTTTCCCCCCACCTTGTTTCCCTTCCAGTTGTTGCTATCAGTCTTCCTATTTTACACAGTCGTTTTCTCTCTTCACGTTGTTTTCCTCCTCTAAACCATACATTCCATGAGGATATGCATTTTTGTCTGCCTTATTTACTTCTGTAACCAAGAACAGTGCCAGCGTATAGTAGGACTCAATAAATATTTGTTGCGTAATCAAAAGGTATTCTCTATGTAGGTGTACAGGAGGTGAGTGAAACGTGACGTTTGCTTCATCTGTTCTTTTATTAAATCTATCATTAAATGTTTACTGAGAGTCTTCTCGGAGCCCAATGCCACCAGTTACTCGAGGAATTCAAGCTGTTGAGGGAGCCATGTAAGTAGCCATCTGATTTTAATACAAAGCAGACTCAGAAGTGCCGTAGTGAGAGTTCAACGGATAGAGGGCCACAGAAGAGGAAGAGAGGCGTTCTGTCTTGCTGGTGGCATTGGGTGATTGGAAGTGGCCTCATGGAGAAGATGGCATTTGAGCTGTGCCTTTATGAGTTCCTAGTTGTCCTGTAAGCCTCATGATCACAGTTCCTTGACTGTGACTTTAACTCCCTCCTGCCCAAAGGCCAAAGCTTAGGAGGTGGTTTACCCTCCTCTTCAGCCACTCAGCCCATTTCAGAGGCCTCTGGAGAGAGAATTGAAAAGATCACATCTGCCCAGCAGAAGGCAAGGCTTTCAGCAAGCTCACAGTAGATGGATTGCCTTCACGATGTTATCCTGGAGAGTGTGTGGAAAATCTGGACAGATCAGGGCTTTGGCAGGGAGGGGCATGGGTGGGCCGGGCCATGTGGAAGGCTGGGCCCCAGGGCTCTCTTGTGAGGCAGAAGAAGGTGTCATTCAAGAGCAAGGATAGGTTAACAGGCCTTGCAGCCCTGAATAGCTCCCCTGTCTCCGTCTCCTGGTGGCCTTGAAGTCCCATTTGCCCACAAGGGATGGAAGGTTTGTGAAGAAACATATGATTGGTTGCCCTGGCTATCTCACATCTGACCTTCTGTTCCCATTTCAAACTTTAGAGTGGAGTCTTCTTGTCTTTGTCCTTTGTTTATTATTTTCTTCTTCATTCCCTCCAAATGTCTTAAAAGGCGAAGGCAGACACAAGCAGAGGAGAGGCCTGGCTTTATAGCTGCCTGGTTTGTAACTGCCCGCTCCCCTCTTGCTGGTTCCTTGGGATCAGTGGGCTTACAAATCGGAGTGTGTTCTGAAACTGGGCCACGATGTGGAAGAAGCCCCTGTGCCCCTTGACTGTGCAGATGATGGCGGCCGACGAACACCTCCTGGGTGTCTGGTGCAGCTCTGGACTCTGGACTTGCAAAAGGGTAAAAGTGGTGGTGGACCAGGTGGAAGATGGCAGTGGCCTATGGTTTGGTCCTGGCTCCTGGGCTGCTGGCTGACTCCAGGCCACAGCTGGGGCACCCATGTGGGGGGGTATCCACAGTGAGGAGGGCTCAGGGGACGTACAGAAGACCCTTAAATGCATCATGGCCCCTAGGGTGGGAGTGAGCTGGATACCTTGCTGAAGCCACATGACATGTGCATGTGGGACCCCAGGTTATCGCTTACCATCAGCCCCACTAAGGGTCCAAGCCCTTTTTCTGGGGAGATGGTGACCATGCCCTAGTCTATAACTTTCAGTTCATCTGCTTCCAGCCAGCTATGGAGCTGAATAAAGAGAACCCGGACACAACCCCAGCACACTGGCTTCAATCATTACTCTGCATGTGGAGCAGAAAAGTGACTTTCAGCTCACCTCTGTACTCATATCAAATGACAGTCGGGGTACTGACCTTCCACTCCTTTGCCTGTAGCAGGGATGGCTTAAATAAATATCTCACCATGGGGGGAAAAGGCATAAAACCCATGGCTGCACTCAACAGTTCCCTTCTATAAGTTAACTCCTGGACCCAGATGTTCTGAGCAGATGCAGAATTCAGTGTTTAAGAGATGATGAAGCCAAGAGAGGTGGGATGGAGGGAGAAGATGACAGCCTGAGGGCTGAAGGGGGAACACTGAGAGGCCGCCAGAACTCAGAAGGCTGCTGTCACATGCCTTGACCTTGGACTGGCCCATCTCAGTGAACCCTGGGACAGAACTGGAAGCTTTAAGGCTGAGCACAAGTGGGCCCACAACCTCAGTATTGGTAACTGATCTTAAAGCTATGAAGTTAATTTTACAATAAAAACTAATGAATAGTAAATAACTCAATACAAGAAACAAAAATAGCAAAATCTCTTTTCCTGATAGAATACCATCTCCAGCCCCCTCATGATTCTTCTGATTACGCCCACATCCCTTTTTTATGGTGAACTTAGAGCCAGGCTGCCCGGGTTGGAATCCTAACCCTGCCACTTGCTGGCTCGCTCAGGGGTGGGCAGGTATCTTAACTTCTCTGTACCTCGGTGTCCTTATTTGTAGAATGAAGATCATCACAGAATCTACTTTTTAAGGATCAAATAGATAAAAGTTTGTGAGATTTATGGAATGGTCATAAAATCAGGACTGCAGACGGCTTAGCCACCTCTCATCTCCCACCCACCCTAAGGCCTTCCCTGATTCCTCCAGTCCTGCTGAGCTGCTCTTCCTAAGCACTTCATCTGTAGTTCTGGAATAATAACACTCACACCTCAGCTCCAAAGAGTCCCCCTCTGTAGGTAAACTCCTAGACCCAAGAGCATGTGGGCTGTGCCTCTGCCACTGCCCATACCACATGTGCTTAGCATCTCTCATGCTTACAGCTCTTCCTGGGCAGGGGGTCTGTCTCACTTATCTCTGTAACCCCTAAGTCCTCACAGCACCTGGCACACAGTAAAAAACGCAGGAAATGCTTGTTAGAGAGAAAATTAAACTCTCTTCTCATCTAATGATTCCAGATATCACTTCTCTCACTTATTTCACAGCAGCTCTGGGAGCATGGCAGAACTGGGATTATTATCTCCATTTTTAGAGGCCCAGAGAGGAGAGTACAAGGTTCTGTGAGTGATTGGTCAAGGCACAAACACAGGTCTCAGTTCAGGAAACTTCTCCCTTAGTTGGCCTTTCCTCTGAACACTTTGTATCATTTCTTATTCTAGCAGCCACATGCATCTGCTGCCTTATTCTAGCCACCTAGGGTGCCCTGCATATAAGGGATATAGCTTAGTGCCTGGAAGCTCAGCAAGTCAGGGGCTTGGAGAGGTGACCTGGCTTGTCCTCTGGGCCCTGGGCCGCTGCCTGCTCTCAGAACAAAGCTTTGAGCAGCCTGGACAACATAGCAGGACCCTGTCTCTACAAAAAAAATTTTAAAAATTAGCAGGCATGATGGTGCATGCCTATAGTATCCAGCTACTCAGAAGGCTGAGGTGAGAGGATCATTTGAGCCTAGGACGTGGAGGCTGCAGTGAGCCATGACCACACCACTGCACTCCAGCATGGTCAACAGAGTGGGGTTCTGTCTTAAAAAAAAAAAACAACTGTGTGAGCTGTGAGTTGTGAGCCAGCATTTGGAACCAGCCACTCTGATGTCACTATGTCATAACACCCTCATAAAGCAGACAATCTGCAACTGA
Source organism: Cacajao melanocephalus (assembly GCA_963573385.1). Lineage (NCBI taxonomy): Eukaryota > Metazoa > Chordata > Mammalia > Primates > Pitheciidae > Cacajao > Cacajao melanocephalus. The sequence continues at coordinate 50,293 of CAUYLG010051112.1, read as the reverse complement.
CATCCTCGTCTTTTTCGTCCTTGAGCCTTACTTACCCATTCCACAGCAGCATTCGAGGAAACACCTGAGAGGTGTGAGAGAGTGTGAGCTCTATGGACATCTGAGAGAAGTGCTGTACAAAGGCCCCAAAGCAGGGACATACCTCAGGAGTGCAATTTTGGGTGTCTGCAACCTCTGCCTCCCAGGTTCAAGCGATTCTCCTGCCTCAGCCTCCCCAGTAGCTGGAATTACAGGCACCCACCACCACACCTGGCTAACTTTGCATTTTTAGTAGAGACGGGGTTTCGCCATATTGGCCAGGCTAGTCTCGAACTCCCGACCTCAGGTGATCAGCCCGCCTTGGCCTCTCAAACTGTTGGGATTACAGGTGTGAGCCACAGCACCCAGCCTACATCAACTCTTAATTGTGTTGTGAATTGTATTTGTGGATTACATGCATATCCTTGAAAGCAAAAAATAAATGGAAGCTCTATCAATCATATTGCCATGCTCAAAATGTACGGCTGATATTGTGAAGTGTAAACCCTATGGAAATAACAGTTGTCATGAGTCAATGAACAAAATACAAGATTGAAAAACAGGACTTGCAACACATGTTTACCATCAATTGAAATGAACCGAATAGCTATGTATCTCTTTTTGCTGGGCTGAAACTGACTCCCATCAAAGGAAGAATGGGAAAAAGTTTGATTTTGCTTTAAAAAATAACATTATAAAAGCTAAAACTCATGATTTTAAAAAATGCAATATCCGTTTAAAGCAAATATAGTTTATTACAGCATTATACTGCAGTAACGCTGGAGAGAATTTATTAAAAGAAAATGAAAATGTATGGAGTAAGCAAAATTACATTAGTTGCTTCTGAACTTAATGTTATTCTCTTAAATTGAATGAAATATTTTGAGTCTCTATTCGTGCTTTTTCATAGCCCTTGCAGACATTTTAACTGATACATATTAGTGAAATAGAGAAACCAATATAAATTAGCGAAATTAATATTTGTTATACCTCAATGGATACAAAATATGTATTTTAACTAGGTTAATAGAATTTAACAATTCTGTAAGAGGTATTTTTTTGAATTATAGATCCTAAGAAAAGGAATTATTTTAATTATCTAATTTGTATGCATTGAACTTTAAGGTATCAATGCAGGAAAAAAAAGACAGTTTTTTATTGTGGCTTTTAAAATTGAGAACACAGATTATTGTAGAAATTCTTACAATTGCCTAAAAGGAGTACACATTTTGAGAGAATAAATAGAAAGAAAAAGAAAGAACAAGGCAAAAAGAGTCAGTCAGTGAAGAGGAGGCTAGGAGGAGCCTTGTGGATCTGGGTAGGTAGACAGTGGGGGCCGGAGGTGGGAGCATTCCCTGTGCCACCTGACAAAGCAACTCAGAGCCCTGACCTCCAAACAACAGCACAAATGACAGAAGCCATCAGCTGCAGTCCATTTTCTACTGACAAGATTTCTTAATGTAAGGTGGTTCAAAGCACAGGAACCCAAACACTGGGGGACAGTGAGTGAAGCTCACAGGTCCTGCACCTGCCGCTGTCATAAGTTACAGCTCATTTCTTTCATGTGTCAGGTGGAAAGGGCACTCTGTATAGACTCTGCACTCACCTAGGAATCTCTCCTCTGCAATCAGCAGTGAGTACTTCACATGTCTGGCAGGAGTGGGAGAGGCAAGCAAGGTTAATGACTTGCCTAAGGTCCCAGGAAAAGTAAACGGAGAAATATGAGCAGCCTCCAAGACCCTGGGCTTGTTCCCCTCACATTTCTGGGCTGTGACACACCATGCAACTGATGAAGAGACGGTTCTCCTTTTCTCATCCTTTCCAGCAAGTGGGAAAATTTCGTTGCTGAGACAGTGGCCAATTTCTTTCGAAAGCATTCAATACACAACACCTCCAAAAGTACTTATGTAAATGGAACCCACGACCTCCTTTTCTTTTCTTCTTCTTTTTATTGTGGTGTTGATTGTTCTTAGTGTGAGCATTATTTTAGGTTTTCTCTTACCACAGCTCTTTAAACCACAGAGACCCTCTAGGCTTCTGACTTTGAGGTCATGAAGGCCACTCCTTCCTCAAATCCCAATCTGCAAAGGCATCAGAGGAGAGTGGCCGTGAGAAGCAGTGGGCGGATCCCACCCTTGGCTAGGTTTACAATGCTGTCGAAAGGGCTGATGGTAGCTACTATCTGTTTTTACCGTCCCTCACGCTCTCTCTCTAATAATTCCCTCCACATTGGACACTTAAAAATGAGGTCCTCGTAAACTCCTCCAGCTTAAGAGTTTCCAGGAAAGGGAATGTTAATTTTGTTGACAAATTTCAGTATCCCAAAGCCCCAGGTCTTAATTCATTGTGCAAACTCTCTGTCCTGAGCTCTCATGCTCCCCTGTGCCCCTAATTAGTCTTGTCATGAGCTCCTAGCTGTTGTCTTAAATGCAGCCCTGTGTCCTGGGAGCCAAAGGGCTCTCTGGGGTGAGTAGTGTTGTATTTGTGTATATTTTTAAAAAAATAGTCATTGCTCCTCTTGCTGTGGCCACCATCATTTTTCAGTGGAGGTGTTGCCATAGAGATGTTGTCTGATCCATCTCTATTGATATCACCCTTTAAAGGGGCCCCTGAATAGGCACTGAGGTAGGTAAATGTATGCAGTGACATTGAGCGGATGATTCTATTCTGAAAAATTCCTGCACCATTTGTTTCTGTGCTTGTCTGAGGGCCGGGACACGGTGTTGGGTTTTGTTGCACGTGCTCTCTTCACAGGCCTGGAGTTAATGCAAGCCTTGTTTGAAACCACTGAAGCAGAAATTTCTCTGCTGCCAAGGACAAAAGCTTCACAGGCCACCTTGGAGGCTGCTTTGGGAAGGCCGTGTCTCCAGGGCTCCCAAAGGAAATGAGAGATAACTGGGAGCAGGAGAAGTACCTCAAATTCCCCCAGCCCTCCTAGACTATCTGGACATATCTGGCCCCGTCTCCTCTGGGAAAGTGCTGGCCTGTCCAATCAGAGGTTTTGATATAATTTGCCCTTTTCCAGCCTTTTGAGAGAAATCATCTAGAAGATATGCATGCTTTTCTGTCTGTGATAATAAGTGTGTACTGGTGCACCTCTCTGCATCTTTTCTGTCTCATGTGATGGGGGTGAAGCTCTCTTATAAAACACAGTCAGTGATGCATGGTGGCTCACACTTGTAATCCCAGCACTTTGGGAGGCTAAGGTGGGTGGATCACAAGGTCAGGAGTTCAAGACTAGCCTGGCCAACATGGTAAAACCCCATCTCTACTAAAAACACAAAAATTAGCTGGGTGTGGTGGTGGGTGCCTATAATCTCAGCTACTCAGGCAGCTGAGGCAGGAGAATCGCTTGAACCTAGGAAGTGGAGGTTACAGTGAGCCGAGATCGTGCCACTGCACTCCAGCCTGGGCAACACTGATTCACACTTTATGTTTAAACCAAATGATACCACATATTATTTGATTTAAACATAAGCCAAATGTTTATGGTTTATGTTTTTTTAAAAAACTACTCTGAGAAAAAGAAGAAAGAAGAAAAAGAAAGAAAGAAAGAAAGAAAGAAAGAAAGAAAGAAAGAAAGAAGAAAGAAAGAAAGAAAGAAAGAAGAAAGGAAAGGAAGAAAGAAAGAAAGAAAACACACAAGGGAGGAAGGATTTATGGAGTGCCCTGCATCCCGAAATAGTGTCGGGGACTTGGTAAGTCATAATACATGAATTTTGTTGAACAAACGAACTGTTTAAAGCCAAGCATTTTGCTAGGAGTTTCCAGAAGTATTTTTTCCTGTACTCTTCTCAGTTCTGTGACACAAGAGTTATTAGCCCTTTTTTACAAAAAGATTGAGTGACTTACCCAAGACCACACAGAAGAGAAGCAGTGGCCCCTGAACTTGAATCTGGGTCTTTTTCCCAGACTCCAGCAGCTCTGCACCCACCTCTGTTTGGTGTCCTCTGCCCATGGACCGGCACTGTGGGAGCTGGGACCGCTTTCTCACTTCTGGACACTAGGGCAGAGTGGACAGGCCACCCCTTTCCCCATGCTCCTTGCTCTGACCTTTGTTCTTGCCCATTTGGCCGTGGCCAGCCTCTGCCTGGTGCTAGCAGCATCATAGAAAGGAGGCTCATGAGGACAAAAGCAGAAACTGCAAAGATATATGCATTTCCTGAGCCTCGAGATTAGGTCCAGGGTAGTTTTTGTAACAGCGGTTCTGGTCCCCAGATGTCTGCTTCTTTAAGTTGCCCCATGCGTGGATCATGTCCACGGAAGGCTTAGAAGGAAGGCAGGGGAAAAGCTTTGTTTTTTTCTTGGAGAACTGTGGCATGGGGATTTTGGACGTAGAACTTCAGTAGTTCATTCATCCTTTTATTCATTCACTCACTCTTAACTTCATTACTTCATGTATTCATTCATATACTCAGTCCACACTCTAAGCAACCGGACATGAGCCAGGCACAGATGTCCAGCATGAAGGGTGCAAAAGTGAATAAGACACTGGCCCTGTTTCCCATAAACTAAGAAATATTTAATAATAGCACCAAAAATAACAACAGGTAACAGCTGGCCCTTACCATTTACAGAATGCCCTCGCATCTCTTATCTAATCTTTGCAACATAAATTGTGGTAGGAATTGTTGCTAAATAGATTTTACAGATGAGGAAAACAACACTCAGAGTTGGCCAAAAAGTCAGTAAGTGGCTGGGGTGAGTTTGCACCCCAGTCCTTTAATCTCAGGTCTTGTGTGGTTTTGAGTAGCCCCAGTGTGGAAGAGCTTCTCTGCATTCCTCTGACTGCCACTTTATGACCAAGGAGTCAGCCCATTTTGGATAATGAAGCCACCTAAACCCACTCCATTTGACTCCTTCAAATAGGTGGGAAAAGTTGGTATTTTGCAGAACTCTTTGGGAGAGACTGCTTTGTTTATGTTCTTGAGAGTTCACAAGTGGGTTGCCAGGGTTCCACTATTTTGGACTAAAGTGGTGATTTTCAATTTTGTCTGTATATTGGAAGCTTGCAAATACTCAGGCCTGGGCCCTATCCCAGAGATGGTGATTCACTGGCTTGAGACGGGGTCCAGGCAGTATACTTTTCTGTCCACATCCATTCTGACCTAGGGTATTCCTTGGCCCTACTCAAAATGCTCAATTTTGGCCTGTTCTGCACATGTCCTCTGACTGGCAGGGAATGCTGAGAGGAGGGAGGCGTATGCCCCAGCAGTTGTCTGGGCTTCAGGGATCTCATGCCCTGCTAGGCACCATGCTGCAGTGCAGGGTCCCTCATGGACAGCCTGGTGAACACGGCAGGTTAACATCTAACTAGCAGTACTCTGGGAAACAGGTCTAATGTTCTGATGTTAAGGGTTGCCTTCAGTGGCCCAGAAAATTCCTGTTAAATCATAAAATATGGCCAACCGTGGTGGCTCATGCCTGTGATCTCAGCACTTTGGGAGGCCGAGGCAGGCAGATCACCTGAGGTAGGGAGTTTGAGACCAGCCTGGCCAACACGGTAAAACCCCGTCTCTACTAAATTAGTTGGGTGTGGGCGTGGTGCATGAGGCTGAGGCAGGAGGTTGCAGCGAGGTTGGAGGGGGGCGGAGGTTGTGGTGAGCCAAGATCGCGCCATTGCACTCCAGCCTGGGCAACAAGAGCAAAACTCCGCTTTAAAGAAAAATCATAAAATATGATGTCACTGCTACCCTGTACGATACTTACAGGGATAATGACACGGTGTCCAGGAGAGGAGGCATGAGAATGGATAAGACAGGCCACTTCTTTTCATAGGGTTCCCAGCCTGAAGGAAAAAGACATAAAGAGATCATTTCAACAGAATGAGACCTGGGGAGCGCGACCGACTCTGCTTACAGAGGTCCAGGAAGGATGAACCACAGAGATGCCCAGGTTTTGGTTTTGAAGGGAGGGTTGCATTTTTCCAGGCCTGACTGCGGGGAGTGCTTTGCAAATGGAAGGCATAGCAAGAACAAAGGCAAATGGTGCTCAGGAAAAGCGAGACATCCAGCATGACCAGACGGGGAAAGGTGAAGCTAAGCCTAGAGGGTTGTAGCTTTGCAGCTATATCTAGAGTAAAGAAAGAACAGGGAAAGGATTTCAAGCCAGGGAATGGCATGGTCTGCGTCTTGGGAAAAGCAGTTGTGCAGTAATGTGGAGAATGCATTGAGCTTACAGTGATTCCAATGAGCAACAGAGACTGAAGGGAGAGAGATTAATTCAAGCTATCACAGGGCCAGAACTAGGTGGCAGCTGTAGGTTGGAGAGAAGAGGCCAGAGGAGGATGCTCATGTCCCTTGGAACATGGGGAGCCCCTTGGAAAGGGGAGAATGGGACCCTTTATAATGAATTAGCAGACAGCAGTGGCTCCTGTGACTGCTGTTAGAAAATTGGCCTTTGACCTAGAGAGGGTCCGTCCTCCAAATGCCACTCACTGCCGCACTGCAGAGCAACGTGATGCTTCCCAGTAACTACAGTCCACGCCTCTCAGGTTCTAGCTCCTCCTCTCCCTAAGGGGGTTAATCTGCATCTGAACGTACTGGTGCAGGCATTCTCACAGGTGGGGCCTTAAATGTCAGTGTCTCTCTTGTTGACCAAATGCTCTAATGCCCCGGGCTCCCTGGGGCTGAGAGCTATTAGAGAAACTAAGGAAAGTTTTTTTTAATTAGGCTCTCTGCATTTCCCTGCAGGCAAGGGGAGGAGAGGCGCAGAAGCCCCAGTTGTTCTGGTGATTAGATACAACAGGGGAGAAGTTTAAAACATCTGGGCGTATTTATACCTCCAAAGCCATGACTGAAACACAAGCGGATTCAAAGGAGCTGAGCCTTCCTCTGGGCTTATGTTTATGCTTATTGGCAGATGCCTGGGAGGTTCCAGCGCGGATGGAAAGCCTCGGGAGCAGCCCTCTGTCAGTCTCTGGAGATACTCGCCAACTCCTCCCGTCAGAGCCCCGGCCTGGGGAAGAGAGCGGGGAGACTTAACATCCTAGAAAGTGACATTGATAATGTTGTTCAGCATATCACTTAAATTTTTTTTTTTGTTCAGATTTAGGGGTACATGTGCAGGTTTGTTATATAGGTAACTTGCATGTCTTGGGGATTTGGTATACAAATTTTTCCACATCTAGGTACTCAGTGTAGTACCTGATAGGTCGTTTTATGATCCTCGCCATTTTCTTTTCTTTTTTTTTCTTTCTTTCTTTTTTTTGGGGGGGCGGGGGGAACAGAGTTTTGCTCTTGTTGCCCAGGCTGGAGTGCAATGGCGCAATCTTGGCTCAAGGCAACCTCCACCTCCTAAGTTCAAGTGATTCTCCTGCCTCAGCCTCCCAAGTAGCTGGGATTAGAGGCATGCACCACCACATCTGGCTAATTTTGTATTTTTAGTAGAGGCGGGGTTTCTCCATGTTGGTCAGGCTGGTCTCGAACTCCTGACCTCAGGTGATCTGTCCGCCTCAGCCTCCCAAAGTGCTGGGATTACAGGCGTGAGCCACCATACCCAGCCACCACTTTGTTTCTTGACCAAGTATCCCACTTTAAACCCAGCAGGCACACTAAGGTCACAGGAACTAGCACAGATCTCCAGCAGGTTTAAGACTTGCAGTTAAGAACTGTGTTAAAACCCACAACCAATTTTCTGTAATACGTAAATACATATCATTAAAAAAAGGCAGGGGGAAGGAGCAAAGAGCGTTTAGAGATTTGTCCTCCATAGTCACTGGCAAATTCAAACAGAAGACTATAATGAAGGCAGAGATCCCAGTGGTCTCTGTTTGATAGCATGTGGCAAAACTCAGGTGTCATTGAGACTCTTGAGTGGTTGAATGTCCTTTTCTACAAGTTATGACCAGTCTAAGCTGTTAGATAAAAAAAGTCAATAAAAGAAGACAAGATTCTTCTCGTTTGATCAAAAGCACAGTGCGGATCTTCTAGAAAAGCCACCTCTGTGCAAATCCTCTCACCCTGAGAGCCACAGAGGACAGGCAGCCCTTCTCCTGACTGATGCCACAATTTTTTTTTCCTGAGAAAGACTACTTTTCAAAAAGCGTTTAGAACAAATTGTGCTGTTTGAGAGAAGACAGGGATAGAACAGAAGCCGTCAAGCTTTAATTTCTCTGCTAATTAATGGTTGATCATCTATCCTTTTATGATTCTTGACCCCAGAAGGAAAATTTATTAGTACTTTTAGGTTTCGCACAGTCGTGCTAAATGAGGCATGTAATGCATTAATTTAGTGCCTCGTTAGAATAAGCGGGGCCTCCCCGGCCCACCCCATTCCCCATGGAAGGCTTTCTCTGGAGCTGTGGGGAACTTACCTAGCGCAGGAATGGATTATTTGACTCTGGTGCCCAAGAGGCCATAGCCAAGGTGGGGGCTTGCCTAACCCACCCTAGGGGATTCAAACATCAGACCTGTCTTTCATTTTAATGAGAGCATTTAAATCCTGAAGTCTTCAAGCCGCTTCACACCAGTCCTCATCTTACAGAAGGCTCAGTCTGTGCAGCTACTTTTCAGCATCTCAGTCCTACCCCTCAAATCAAAAAATGAAATTTTAACTGTAGGAGGAGATTTGCGTTTGTTGGGGTAGTGAACGGTTGGTGTCCTGGTTGATTCAGGTCATATTTAACACAGGCATTTAGCCTAGATATTTATCTGGTATAGATGTCAGCTCAGTAGATGCCTGGGTTTGCTGCAGATATGTTTAAAACCCTGCAAAGGGTGCTTCCAGTTGATGCAATCCAGCACCCTGTGCTTTAAAGGAGGCAGAGAAATGCAGAGAAGTTTGCTGGGCAGAGAGCAGGGACTCTATTCTGACTTTGCCGCCAGCTCCCTTTGGGAACTGCGGAAAGGCACTTGCCCTTTTCAGACCTCTGTTTTCCCATCTGTTAAACAATCTGTAAATCTTCATGCCTAAGGTCCCTTCCGGTTTTGACATTCCATCATTCAACATGTTGGGAATGGCAAGGGCAGACTGGGTGAAAGATAAAGTCAATATCTTTGGGCAATTCTATATTTAGGAATATAACCCAAGAAGATAATTAGCTGTACACATGAAAATAAGGTATTTATGAGATTATAAAAGACTGGTTAAATAAAACATAGTATATCCATATGACATGATACTGTAAAACCATTAGAAATAACACCGTAGAGTATTACAGGCATGGAAAGACATTCATAATATTTAGTTATGCAAAAATCCAGGGCTTTTAAATAAGACTTCACACGTGATTATAGTTTTGCAAAAATATATCCAAAAAAATATGCCTAGAAAGAGATCAGAGGGGATCTAACCAAACTGTTACCATCTACCTTTGGGTAGTAGGATTTTAGGAGATATTTGTCTTTTTATATATATATATAATTTTCTGTATTTCCAATAGAGAAAATGAATGCATAACATCCTTAGGAAAAAGCAAATGTGTATCATTCTTGGAAATTTACTTAAAATGAATGTGTATCGTTCTTAGACAAAAATACAAAAAATATTTAAAAGAAGCAAAATTGGCTGGGCGTGGTGGCTCATGCCTGTAATCCAAGCACTCTGGGAGGCCGAGGTGGGTAGATCACCTACGGTCAGAGTTCGAGACCAGTGTGGCCAACGTGGAGAAATCTCGTCTCTACTAAAAATACAAAAGTAGCTGGGCATGGTGGCGCATGCCTGTAATCCCAGCTACTCGGGAGGCTGAGGCAGGAGAATCATTTGAACCCAGGAGGCAGAAGTTGCAGTGAGCTGAGATTGAATCATTGCACTCCAGCCTGGGCAACAAAAATGAAACTCCATCTCAAAAAAAGAAAAAAGAAACAAAATTTTGGCCTTAAATATATGTATTCTTTTTACATCTCATTTTTCAGATACATGAAATGGCAGCTACGAAACAAATTAAAAGGTCAGAAAATAAATGATTTGTTGGCTGGAGGTTATTAATACAAAATTTGGATGACCAAAACAGTTTGGCATATATACGACTCTAGGTGACTTAATTTTATTAAGACTGAAGAAAAAAAATGTATAAAGGTTTTCAAGTGAAGAACTCGACTGGTATGTGTCCTTATGATGATCTCAGTGTGTCAGTCTTGCAGAGGGCTTCAAGATGATCTGTGTCAGCCTCCACATTATACAGACAGGTAAGAAACTTGCTCCAGGTCTGGGAGCTGGGTTACAGCAAAGCCAGGACTAGAACTCTGTGTCCCGCTGTAGCTCCAATCTCAGGGCCAAAGCTATAAGAACACCTGCCCTCTCTGTGTGACCATGGAGGATGCTGGGGCTGAACTCCCCAGGTTTGCATTCTGAGAGCTCACATTACTTTCCTCTCAGTGGCGGTCGTTGGCTCTAGAACGTGATCTCCCTGGAGACAGACAGAGTACTAGGTCTGCGGATCCCATCTGGAGTGGGCAGAGCTGCGTCTAGAATACCAGGGCTTCCTGCCACGTTCTCTTCACTGCATGGCAGTTTGTCTGAGTTCTCTGAAGTACTCTTCTGCATTAATTTGCCCTAGGGGAGGATAGCAGAGATTGGAAAAGTCAAAATATTAGATTATGTGAATATCACTTATAAGTCGCCTGGAAATCCAATTCTACCACTATCCTCTGAGAATGTCCTCACTGCTGGGAACTGCCCTCACTGCTGGATCTTTGAGAGGAAGGAGGGTAATGAAAGGGAAGAACAAGATGCCATAGGCACTGCCACTGCCCTCCAGCATCTCAGAATCTGAGTGAGGGAATAGTCAATGGGAACAAGGAGCTGTAAAATAGGGCAGCCTAGAAGAATTTGAAAAGGTATAAGCCAAATGCCATACCAGGGGACTCAACAGAGATTGTTTAGTTTGGAGGGAGGAGGTCCCTGAAGGCTTCCAGGAAAGGGTAGCATTTGAGATAGGTCTTTGGGAAATAGGATCTCAGCGTTTGGAGATAGAGAAAGGGGCATTTGAGGTTGAGGGAGCTGTGAGTGACAGAATGGCCAGTGTAGACACAGAACAGCCTTGGGGGTGGAACCAGAAACAGGTAAGGGGCCAGTGTGGCTGGTCAGTGCACATGGGAATATATGAAGAGAAGGTGTTGGAGGGACATGGGGTCTTGGTTTGAGGTGCTTGAAGAACCCATAAAAGTATCTGGACTTATCCTATAAGCAAAAAGGAGGTGTTGCCTGCAGGATTTTGAGGTGAGCTGTGCTTTAGGAATATATATTTTTTCACATTGGAGGGGATAAGACTAGAGTCAAAAGCAGTCGTTTTAGAGAGAAGAAATAATCGTGAAGACAGGAAGATCCCAAGCCCCCTCCTTCCAGCTGGTGAGGAGAGAAACCAAGCTCTCTGGTTCTTCTTAGATCTTGTGGTTGCTCTTACAACTAACTTGCTGAGAGACACTTCTGAGCTGGTGTTTCAGCACTTTAGTTTGAAGCCAGGAAATGTAAGTAGTGACGTTGGTGGCCCCTCTGAGATGGATGGAAAGCTGGCGTCCTCCCCACCACCATGTAGGAGAAATTCTGCTCCTACACTAACAGCTGCGACCCCAGTGTGGTCCTGAGTCAGGGACTGCAAAGATACGTTTTCCAACTAAGGGATGCCTCAGGAAATAATAAATCTCTCAGGATTTATGGGTCTGGAAATTCTTCCAGGAGAGAAAATAGACAAGAAGTAAAGCAGAGATGGGGCAGGGCAGGAGAGCAGCTGCCCAGGACGCTTCTGGCACAAATATTGGACTTGGTTGGGTTTGGGAGTTGTCCATCAGAACTCATGGCTGAGAAGGATAATCTAATAGGATCTCTCTTTCGATTTACTCTTCATTGAACTCATGGTTCCTTCTCTGCAAATTAAGAAGGTTGAACTAAATGACCTCCAGGGTCTTTGCCTCCAGGTTATTTAATGCTTGTGGTAAAGCCAGTCTTCTCACTAAGGACTCTGATTATGCTATGTGCCTCATTTTCCTCAGCTGAAAATGCAATCAACTGAGTCTCCTATCACCCGTGTTTGGGCTGAGGATTAACAATGTGAGGCATCTGGAAACTTCCCTCGAAGGGATACAGCTGGGCCTGATTACCTCTTATTTACTGTCTTCTTACTCTGGAGACGGGGCCCACATACTCACCCTAAGGAACAATGACAGAAGCACGCACACCATCCCAACACACCCTCCAAAACACCCCAGCCCAACAGCTGGTCGCCATGCATAAAATGTATAAATCCACAAACACACAGACTCGGGCACACACATGTGCACATGCAGACACGTCCTCTTTCGTCCTCATTTCTGCCTGGTGTCTGTCAAACAGTGGATCCCCTTCATTCTCAGAGATCTGAGACTGGTCTCATTCTTGAGTTGTGAATTCCAGCACCCCCCACCCCCGCCCCGCCCGCCCCCCTCCCGACTGTCTCCATTCCAAGCTGGAGCTCCGGGCGGCGTCAGCAGATGGCGCCCGGAGCTCTCAAACGACTGGAGCAATGCCTCGGGCCTGAACTTCTGGCCTCCCCACTCCCACCCTTGGAATGGGATAATTTGGGAGTCATCTGTGGGAGGGCTGCCAAGGCCTTAAATTTACTACTTGGAGCTGGGATAATTTTCCGCAGACGGGGCACAGAGGGGGAGAGAGGAGGAAGGAAAGGGGGTGGGGGCCCTAAGACCTGGTCAGGGCCGGGACAGCTCCAGCTCTGGCAGCCAAAGAACGCCTCACTGCAAGGCCCCACCCGAGGGGTGTCTGAAACAAGGGCAGGTCACACCCTGGAAGGGGAAATGCTTTCGCTGGTATGAAAACCCAGGAGAGCAGGAGGATTTACAGACAAAAAAATAAAGCCAACAAGAGCTTCCAAATCGTGTCTGTCCCTCCCACTTCCAATCTCTGACTCATCTTCTAAGCCCAGTTTCAACCTCACCTACTGTGTGAAGCTGCCCCTGACCCACACACCTCCTGGCAGCATTAACCACTCATTTCCTTTTAACTTTTTATTCTGGAATTTTCCAAGCCTATACAAAAACAGAGAATATGATATAACAAATTCTCTTGTACTCATCCCCAGCTTTAACAATGATAATTATCAATGTTTTGCCAAACTGTTCATCTATTCTCCAACCTTTCTTCTGGAATATTTTAAAGCAAATCCCAGACATCATATCATCTTACCCTAAAACACTGAAGATATTTTTCTTTTTCTTTTTCTTTTCTTTTTTTTTTTTTTTTGAGACTGAGTCTTGCTCTGTGACCCAGGCTGGAGTGCAGGGGCACGAACTTGGCTCGCTGCAACCTCTGCCTCCCGGGTTCAAGCGACTCTACTGTCTCAGCCTTCTGGGTAGCTGGGATTACAGGTACCTGCCACCACGCCTGGCTAATTTTTGTATTTTTAGTAGAGACAGGGTTTTGCCATGTTGGCCAGGCTGGTCTTGAACTCCTGACCTCATGTGATCTGCCTGCCTCGGCCTCCCAAAGTGCTGGGATTACAGGCATGAGCCACTGCGCCTGGCCTTCCCTAGAGTATTTTAAAAATAAACATTTGCATGCATCTCTAACTGAGAAGGACTGCTTTCCCTTTAACATAACCACTTACAGTTATTATATCTAACATTTACAGTCATTCCTTATGGCACTTAGCTCCCTGTGGCATTTGTCATAGTTCGTTCAGTGTGAGAGTTAGCCTGAACGTCAATGTGTGTTCCCTCCATTTGACTGTGGTTGAGTTTGGAGCATGGATCAGATCTCACTTATTCTGGAGTTCTCATGGACTCCAAACAGCACCTGCTCAGAAGTCATGGAAAGTCAAAGCACAATTAAGGATGTTCACTCTCAGAAGACACTCTCATGGTCACTGCTAGAGCCCAGAGTCCCTCCAGTTGGAAATGTGAAATCAAAGGAGGAAATTGCTCTTAGGCTGAGTCACAAGACTCGTGTCCTTTTCTCCTGAGGTAGATAAGAGACACACACACATAGGCAGATACACACCTCATGGCTCCAGGAGCTGCAGAGGCAGAGAATGCAAAAAATGTGGTGGTGCCAGCCACAGCAAGGTCTGGAAATGCCTTCTTAATTGAGCCTTTCTGGGAGCTGCACAGGCTGGCTGGAGGAGGGACAGGAAGGAAGAGGAGAGTGAGGTGGAAGAGACCACGAAGGGCAACGTCCGAGATGGGGCCAAGGGGGCTTTGTTGCTACTTTGTCACAAGTTTAGAGACCCCGAAAGAAGAACCTTCAGTTTCTTCCAATAAAGCACTGTTATCTCAACAATGCCCCTCAAGACAGAATTGCTCCATCTTTGAATGGTTCTGTCTATAGGAAAGTCTTTTCTAATAGGAGCCCGAGTCTGTTTTCCTGCAGTTTTCACCCACTGGGACCACTCTGAACAAATTTAGTGGTTTGACAGGAATGATCTGTGGTAGAGATGGGACTCAGAAACCTCTGCAGGGTGCCTCGTATGCACTAGACATCTTGCATGCATTAAGTCGTAAACCAGAAAACTCCAGAGATATCTTTGCTGTAGATATTACTGCTCCATGTTGCAGATGAGGAAAGGGGCTCTGGGAACTCTGCAGCCTGCCCAGGACACAGGGTCCACTTGGCTCTTGTTTAGCCTGCCTTCCGGTTTTCCTTCAGATGGCTGGAAACACAGCTTCTCGGGCCCTCTCGTCTCTGGGCTTCAACTTTCCCTCACAGGATATACTTTCGCAGCACATCATGGCCAGCTTCTGGGGTGCCCTCTGTTTGATCTGTAACCCTCTTCACTGAGACCCTAGGCCATAAGCATTCCTGTTGCTTTGCTGGAAAAGCATGATATGACGGCCAGCAACTAATGTACAGCATCATTTGCTCGAAGAAACAACATGAGCTTGCAACTGCTGGACCCACTCTGGGTAGCAGGAGGAGCACAGTCTGAGGTCAAAGGATGTCACAACTCTCAGCCACGCTGGCTGAGACGGGTTCTAAAACAACTCTTTGTAACCTACTGGTCTCCTACTCCGAGCAGGACCCTGAGCCACTGACCCTGCCATGGAACAGGTTGTATGAAATCAACCTGTTTATTTAAATTTAAATCAAATTTTATTTATTCTTTGGCGAATAGGTAATACCTTCTCATGGTTTAAAGTTTAAAAAGGTACCACAGATATAAAGTAGAAATTCTCCCTCTTCCTCCTTCCCCTCATCAACCCATATTCCACTTCTAGTAACAAGGTTTCCAGCTTCTGGTGCATTCCTTCAGATGTACACATCATGGATATAATGCAAATAAATCTGTATATTGTATCCCTATTCTTTTTTCCTTTGGAATACAAAATCAATATATTATATCTACTGTTCACCATGGCCCCCCTTTTAAAAAGTTTTTTAGTATTTTTGTGGAGACTGGGTCTTGAGATGTTGCCCAGGCTGATCTTGAACTCCTGGCCTCAAGCAATCTTCCAACCACGGCCTCCCAAAGTGTTGGGATTATAGTTGTGAGCTACTTGAACTCCCTCCTTTTTTCACTTAGCACATGTACCTTCAAGTTTATGACTTGAAGGGGTTTAAATTTACCCTCTTCTGTACCAGTGGTCCAAATATGAATTCTACATTGTGCACTCAAGACAAAACACAACGCAGGCCGGGCATGGTGGCTCACACCTGTAATCCCAGCACTTTGGGAGGCAGAGGCAGGCAGATAGCTTGAGCCCAGGAGTTCACGACCAGCCTGGGAAATACAGTGGGACCTTATCTTTATAAGTAAAAAAAAAAAAATGCCAGAGCTAGTGTTGTGTGCCTGCAGTCCCAGCTACTCAGGAGGCTGAGATAGGAGGATCACATGGGCCCAGGAGGTGGAGGTTGTAGCGAGCCGTGATCACACCACTGCACTCCAGCCTGGGCGGCTGTGGAAACATACAATCTCCACATAGATATTAAGGGATGACTGCAGATACATTCTTCTTTGCATCTCCCATGTACATTTTCCCAAGAGATTTTGCGCTGCTCTTTGGGGGATGTGACCCCCTACTTTATAAGGACAGTAATCATCCAGGGACTGACATGATTTATTTAAACTAAGCTGCTGCCCTATTTGAGCTACTCTGATTTTGTGCTTTGGAGGCATTAGAGTTGAGCATCTGAGAACAGAGAGACTTGGCTGAGTTTTCTAAATAATAATTTCAATATACACAGATGTGCTAGGAAGAAGTCACACTGTCTGCAGGATGCAAAGGACTCAGATTTCTCCTTCCACCTTGAGCTGAAGATGAGACATACATCAAATTATTTTTTCTAAGCTTTCTTTTAGCTTCCCTGGCTGCAAAGCAGTGATAATTCAACTTGCTATTAGGGTTTTAAGTAGTCTAAGGCATTAAATACCTAGCATTAAACAGTACAAAAATATATTTTTAAAAATACCAACTAGCAAAGTGCTAAAAATGACACTCTGTCTTTGCCTAAGTATACTATGAGAAATGGAAAAGCTGGCCTCTGGGGGGCCATCTGCTGAGCCCAGGAGTCTAGGAACCTTCGATGATATATGTGCAATCACTGAATTATGCTGAAGAAAAGATCTAAAACAGACATGGTTTCAGAGCATTCATGATAAATGGTTCTTCACAAATTGAAGCTGATTATTTCTCTCCCCCACATTCCCAGAGAGGTGGTCTCTGCTTTTAAGTGCAGTTCATTCCTGGAAACTCTATCTTAAAGGGAAATCCTAGTCTGATTGTATGGTGAAGGGTCTGTCTCTCTTCAAACATGTTCAGTCTCATGAGAGAACTGAATGGATGAAAGCGACAGGAAGGACGAAGAGGCACTTTTAGACTGCGTCAAACAAGGGTGGCAAAAATTGAAGCCTGCTGGAAATTTTTCTCTGTAAAGGGAATGCAGTTTCGTATAACGAACGATTGGTGCAGTTATTGAATAGTGTAGATGGCCATTGAAATAAAACAGTACAGACTGAGACACAGGAAGAGCTGAAGCATGCCTGGGAGATGTAGAAAATGGTTCCCCAAATGGAGCCAACCGTGCTGCCCCAGGCTTTCTCCTCCCTTCATCTGGAGCCGCCTTCTACCCTGAATACCTCGCTCCAGGGCAAGGCACAACTCTCATAGGTAACCTTTCTGTGCCTCAGTTTTATTTACAGGAAAGTGGCTGTGCAGCCATCCAAGGACATTTGCCGAATGTCGCAGAGCCTGGGAACCAGCCGCCTCCCTTCCAAGCCTGATGGACCAGGGACATCTGAGACCAGAAAACCAGAGGCCCGCTGATTAAGTATTAATAGTTAGCTGGTATGGGAAGGTTGCCTAAAAGAGTTCAAGACCAGCCTGAGAAACATATAGAGACCCCATCTCTACAAATGATAAAATAAGTTAACTGGGTGTGTGCCTGTCGCCCCAGCTACTCAGTAGGCTAAGATGGGAGGATTGCTTGAGCTCAGGAAGTCAGGGCTGTAGTGAGCTATGATTGTTCCACTGCATTCCAACCTCAGAGAGAGAGAAAGAGAGAGAGAGAGAGAGAGAGAGGAAAAGAAGTTAGCTGGGCCAAAGTAAGAATGCCAAGTCAGTTTTTTCTATGTTTCACATCTACAATTTTAAATATCAAATTTAAACACTGAAGAGGTTTTTTTTTTCCTCTTTGCACTGATGAGTGGCTTTGGCTCCCAGCAGAACAAATGGTGAGAAAGCAATGAGAGAAAGTCTCTGTGGAGTGAGGGTTCATTAAAACATGGGCTGAGGATCTCCCCCACAGGGCAGGGGAACTGGGACACAGCTGCCAGAGGCTGCTGGCAAGGAGACCCACTCACTGGTTGTAGAACTAGAAGAGAGCGCTGGAGGTGGGTGGGGAGGTGGGGGTTGGGGAGTGTGTCTGGGGCTGGGCATGAGTCACTGTAGGTGAGCTGGCATAGTTCTCTCTAGGAAAAGTACCAGAGAGGCCTGGCTCTCAGGAAGTTGGAGATTTTACTTGCCTGGCATCATCTGCAGGAGAGAGTGATCTGGCAGATACTATCTCTCCCCACCAACTTGGCAAGGGTCTGGTCCTGTGCGAGGAGGCAAGGAGTTCTCTTGGATGAGATGAGCACACCCAGGCGAGGCAGCACACAAATGAAATGCTCCATGCCTTCTCTGCAGACAAAGGGAAGTTAGCATCCACAGGAGACAACCACACAGCTGCACACCCACTCGGTGCTTCTCTCACGGCACACGGATGGTGTGGCAGAGCCTCTTCCTTGCTAACTGCTGTCCATTCCCCCTTTCTTCCTTAGTATCAGATTCTAATTTTATTTGGAGTGGTGGTAAGACTACATTTGCAGCCCTCCTTGAAGCAAGGATGGCCAAAGAGATGCAAGCACTAGTCATGAGGTGGGGGTTCAAGGGGCCTGACTTGGTGGGCAGAGCACTGTCTTGGCCTTTGGGATTCCCCGTGTTCTCTGTGGAGGACTCTGCAGTAGCCTATGAGGTTACAGGACTGATGTGAGACTTGTGCTCTAATAATGCCTGATCATTTTGTAGGCTGCAGCCTATCTACAGGTGTCTTTTAGATGGGCAAATAAACTCCCAATCTACCAGTCACTCTGTTTAGGACTCTTACTATCAGCTAAACAGAATTCCTAACTGATCCAGATGGACTTGGAGAGAAAAGCGCTCCCAGTTACTGGAGTTGAACAAGCATCAGCAGCAGGGGTTAGTGGGGCGAGGGACCTGGCAGGGGCTGGGTGGGTAAGCACAGGACTGGAAGTCTTCAGTGTTTGATATTTGGTGATGCTCTGTGAGGTGTTCAAATCCCAGACTGCTGGGGCTATTGGTTAAACGGTTTTAATCTGAGCCTTAAAACAGCAGCAGGCTCAAAAGAGAAGAAATTCATCACAAATTAGGGGCCCATTTGTGTCACCTGCCTCTAAAATCGGAGGCTCTGCAGTAGAAGAAGCCCTGTGGTGCTGGGCAAGGAAGAGATGGCTTCATGGACACTCCCGTTTCAGCGTGACTGCCTTTGGGGGCCTACAGGGGGCACTAAGGATCTACGGGATCTTGTCGCCTCTCTGGCGGGGTCTGCGCTCAGACCCCCAGCCACTCCCAGCCAGGAGGGGAAGGAATGGGGCTGGGGCTGGCGCTGGGACAAGGGCTAGGTTATAATGGGTGGAAATGAAATCGCCCCTTCCCCATTCTTCTTAAAGATCTAAAATTCAGAGCGCCTGATTTTAAAGTTCGGCAGAAAGCGTCTCCCCTCCCACCACCGCTGCCGGGAGAGCTTGACATTTCTGTCCCTGAATCTTAGACTAGAAAGGGGCCTTGAAGATCAGCCAGTCCTCACTTTTCATTTAGCAGATGAGAAACTGGAGACCCAAGAAGGAAAGTGATGGATCCACAGCGAGGCAGGGCGTTAGCGGCAGGGCTGGGCTGCAGGCTGGGCCTTCCAACTTCCAGCCGAGCGTTCTTTCCACCACACCACACCCACCGTCTTGGCCACGTTTGTTCTCCTTTCTGGCCCTGGGGGGACTCTGGCAGGGCTGGGGGTCTGATGTGAACTGGAATCTGTTCAATTTCACCTCTCATTGCTCCTGCCAGCTCGCCAGCTCTGGCTGATGGAGGCAATTAGAACCAGACATCCCATAAGGGCATTCCAGAAAGATCTCTTAAAATTCCCTGCAGGGGTCATCTGGTGTGTAAATATCTAGTTGTGTAAGGCACAAGGCTGGGGAGGGCACGCTGGCACACACAGTCTCTCAATCTACATTAGCCCACAGATAGAAAAATAGAGAAACATTTAGTAGGAATGCTTTTCCTTCCTACCTCCCAAAGAGAGAAGTGAAGAATTTACAGGCCACCCTGGGAACATCTAATTACTTGCTGCTGAGGGCTGAGCACTGTATTTGCATTGGGTGGTGGGAGGCAGAGGGTGGAGGACATTCCTGGTTTTCTTCTTCCCACTGCAGAGGACTGCTTCTCGCCGCTGGGTTCTGAGGGAGGCCAAGCAGTGTTTGTGACCAGCTTAGCAAATATACAATCACAGGAGCCTGGCTGAAAGGTGTTGCCTCAGTTTGTCTGTGGGAACTCTGAGGCACCAAAAGACAAAATGGCAGAGCAGGGAACTCCAACCCAGCACCGCTGGTGTTGGCTAACCTGTTCAACGATCTCCAGAGACTGCAACATCGAAACTGAAGGGCAGACCTGGCTCATGAGTTGATGGGAGTCCTCTCCCATTTCACGTTTGTCACCAGTCAACCTTGCTTTGGCCCACAATGAGCTACTGTTAAGCTGGCCAGCGTTCAAGTAGACCCAGAGGGCCTTTTGTTAGAAGTCAGTGGGAAACAGCCAAAGCATTGCAAAGGCAGATGGAAAAACCGGATGCGTTCTTTAATCTGAGGGAACACCTAGTCCCACTGTGATTGACAGGAGGCTAGAAGGGGATGGAAAGGCCATCCTTCTGACATGTCTACATACCAAATTGGTTGCAGAGCTTAAGAGAGAGTCCACATCTTCTGTTACCCAGACTAGAGGGTTTTCAACACATCATACCACTACTCCCAGCTCCCCTTTGAGGTTGCATTTGGCCTGGAAATCCCATAAGAACGTAAAACAGTTTTAAAAAATTAAGTCAGGTCATGATTACTATAATTTTTTATTAGATATGCCCAATAACTTTGAGCACCTTTTGAAAATCTGTCCTGGGACTTATTGATTGGTGATTAATCACCAATCCATTTATTAAATGATTTCACATTACCAATTGATGTTTTATCTCTGTACTCCCCATTTTCCAGTGATCTCCTCTTGACGACATTCCTTAGATCTTCTGTCTGTGTTCCAGATGCAGCATTTTGCAGACTAGCACTCAGGGAGAGAAGAGTGAACTCATCAGTTCACTTTGCTGACGACTTTTGTGTTTGGAAGTAGAAGTGCATTTGTTTATTTACTCATTCAACATCAAACACTTGCTGGTGCTAGAAAAGGTACAAGGTACTGGGGTAGGAGGGTGAGGGAATAGAGGGACAGAGAACTTGGTTTTAAGGAATTTAAATTTTGGTAAAGGGAGACAGAACATACCCACAATTAGCTCTAATATAGAGAATAAGCCCTACAAGAGAAGGAAAGATGAAGTGAGGTCAGAAGGAAAAATCACTTCCATTGAGAGTAGGTGGGAGAGCAATCAGGGAGGGGTTCCTGGAGGTGGCAGCATTAAAATGATGCCTAGAAGGATGAGTGGTTCTGCTGTGCAGAGACTGAGGAGTTGGAAGAAGTGGGCAAAGCATTCTAGGTGAAGAAAGACAAACAGGAAGGAGAGCCAAGGCTTGTATAGTAATCATGAGAAAGTCAGTTTGGCTGATTAAGCTGGTCAACTGGAGTCAGTCCTTGGATGGTGACAGATATCAGGTGGAGAAGTTTGGGCATCAGGCATGGAGAAGCCGCTATGGCTTCCTGAGCGGACAAGCCATGTGGGCATGACTACCCTTGAGAAGGATGAGTAGCAGCAATATGGACAAGGTGGGCATGCACATGTTGGGACCAGGCTTACCCTGGGCACCCCCCTGTCCTGTAGTTACTCAGAGCTCTGGTATGTGTCCATCTCTCCCACTCCCCCAGCGTGAATCCACAGACCCCAAGAAAGACCTCCAGTGCCTCCTGTTTGAATCGGCACAAACCCATGATGACCCCCTGGCAGAACTCAAACCATATGCCCTGCTGAATGGAATGCTCTTTTTCCTCTCTGTAAATACCAGAGAAGTTTGTAGAAACCTCGAAGGTCATCAATTCCGACATCTAGTTGATGCTTAGATTTCCTCCAGTGCTTCTCTGCAAAGTGATTGTCTATTCCATGCTTAAATATCTCCAGTGATGGTGAGCTCACTACTTCAAGAGGGAGTCCCTACTCAGGGTCGTCCTGGACTCACTTATAGAATGGACAGGGCCTGCAGCATCCCCATTTCTGCCTCGCCCTCACTGCTAGCACTGTAACAAGACATCTGTCCATGCGTGTTGAACAGCACTGAAAGAGAGAGATCCCCTTACCCCAGAACATGTGAATTTTCCAGAAGGTCCCTGGAGTAAAACTCTGGTATTAATTACTCCTGTTTGAGCAGCACTTTATAGTTTGCAAACGGCTTTCACAGGCTTCATTCTTCGAATGCCCACAATACCACTGTGAACAACGCTGTGGCATTTCCATTTCATGTATCCAGAAACAACTCTAAAGGGAACTTACCCCAGGTTAAACATTGTATCAAGGCCAAAGCCAGGATCCTGGTCCCGTTCCTTCTGACTTTCAATCTTGGATTTTCTCAGCAAACCAGGTAAGGAGGGGGATCTGTCCCCAAACACTAGCCTTAGCATATTATTTTATTTCATTAAAAGATGTATCATGGATTTAAATCAGTTGAATCAAAGGGGCAGGATGGTGTGCGTGTGTGTGTATGCGCGTTTGTGTGTGCTTGCATGTGCGGCCATGCACATGGCCATGGAGGTACTTTATACTAAGCTGAAATACCTGGCTAACAGGTTTCCTCTTCTTGTTCTCTCCTAGAAGTCTAACCGTGGCCCTGTCTCAGAGCACTCAGCCCCAAAGCGATGGGGCCACAGTGCTCTCATCAGCACCGTGTGTCGAGCAGTTGAGCTAGCGTGCTGATAGAGGCAGGGGTGACACAGGCCTTGCTGTTGATAACGGGATGGATACTGAGGGCCACCAGCCCCTGAGTCCTTTGCTGTTCTATCCTAGAGAAAGGAAGGTTTTCAGACGCCTCCACTATCAATCACCAAGAAAAAAGCCTTTGCTATTTACTGTTTTTTGTGTCCTCTGATGTAACTTTTTATCCAGGAGTTTGGGAACCTCAGTTTCTTCATTTGTAAAATGGGCATAGGTGTGCGTGTGGTGAGGGGTAACCATGGAGGCATTGGACCAGTTGTTCCAAAGGGACCTTCTCGGTTCTAAAAGAGGGAAAAAATATAACATGGTTTCAAAATTGATAGTGACCCAGGTGTAGTGATGAAGGAATCGATTCGTGCATGTCCGGTTTCCAAAGAGAGAGAAACTCCAGGCAGTCCTGGGGCTGCAGGCTCTTGTTAATCCCAACAGGCTGGAAGTCTGGGCCCCACACAGAGATATTTCAGCTGTGGGACAGAGTCAAGAGATGAGAATGGCTTCCTTAAGCCACTCGGTTCAGGAAGACACCTGGGAGCTGGGGTTCCAGAGGTAATCTGGGAAAGACAATGAGGGTTCTGGTCCTTAGGCTGAAGGAGAGTTCAGCAAAGGACAGTGTGGCTTTGAGAATGGGAGGGAAGTAAAGACAAGGTGTCCATTGAAGCAACACTTGTCAAAGTTGTCAGGGTCATCCCATTCCCACTAAGTCCTTCCTCTTGATTCATAGGAATCTGACTTGTAGATGTGTCAGCCAGCGAACTGGCCCATCCCTGAAAGACAACTTTGACTTTTAGGAGAGGCCCTATGCATACTAAAAGAAGTGTTTGGATGGTAGTGAGAGAGGACCAGAGGGAGCTGGGAAGGTCCTGAAGGGGTAGAGGCAGTGACCAACTCCCTCCCAGGGAGGAAGATTGATGGGTGCTTGGGTGATGGAGAGCAGGGCACATCCTGCCAGAGCCCAAGGTCTGTGCTTGCCTGCTCGGTGAGGGGATGGACCAGGAGGCTGCAGAGATCCTGCTCTGTGATTCCATCAAAACATTGCAGAGAACCTGCTACAGAGTTTGGGGGAATTGCCGTCCACAGTTTCAAATAAGATGGTGCAGAATGACAACGTCAGGGTGGCAAGAATTGTCCAAAGGAATACTGAAGCAAGACAGAAGACAGCTGGAGGTCAGACTTATGAACTGGAACTGGTGATGGCGAGGAGGAGAGAGAGGGTCAGCTCATTCAGAAACACCCAGGAAAGGAGCACCAGGAATCCACCTGCCCAGGGATGTGTGGACAAAAGACCTGGGTTCAAGTTGGCCTCAGCACTTACTAGCTGTATGACTCTGAACAAGTAACAG
Organism: Cacajao melanocephalus; assembly: GCA_963573385.1. NCBI lineage: Eukaryota > Metazoa > Chordata > Mammalia > Primates > Pitheciidae > Cacajao > Cacajao melanocephalus. The sequence goes on along the minus strand of CAUYLG010051112.1, from coordinate 26,378 downwards.
CACCTGTCTCAGACTCAGTTTCCTCACTTGGGAAATGAGACGAATACTCCCCACCTTACAGAGCTGCTGAGAGTTAAATGACATGGAATACGTGGAAGTGCTTAACCGAGTTCATTCATACATGTGTTGGTTAGTTTATTCAGCAAGCATGTGTTATGTACCTACGGTGCGTCTGGAGAACACTAAGTACTCTATCAGTATATTAAAAAAATAAAGTGGGATAGAAAATGCATTCTTTGAAGTCTAGAATAATCCATAAGTATTAGGGAAGTTGGTAAATGAAACCATCAAAAAGATAGGTGAGTTGTTTGTTATTCATCATTTTGGGTATTCATTGGTGGAGAGAGCTGAGCTATTCAGTGAATTCGGGTACTGACAAGAAGCCATCTCCTCCAACAGAAAAGAAAGACAGAGGCCTCAGCTTTCACAGGCTGAGCTTGGGCTATTTAAACCAGTGCTGGACACTTTTCCTTTCTAGTATAGGAGTTTTGGAGCTCTATCATCTTTGCCACAACACCAGACACAGAAGTCTTCTCTAACCACGTTTTAGCCCATTTGTTCCTCATTTGGGATCCTTAGAGTTTTTAGGGGTCCATGAGGATTGCAGTAGGGATTTGTGACATATTTTCAAAATTTCAAACATCCTATAAGAAACCATGTGTCCTTACAATGAGGTTTTATTTGGCTGGAATAAGATTAACCAGTCATGTTGATCAGACGCTCTGGCGTATGCTTTGATGAATAAAAAAGAGAAGTAAAATAAAGGCTGCTGCTTAACAAGTTCAATGTGTTTAGAAGTCAAAATTTTTTCAAACATAGAGCATAGAGCAGTTAGAGATATAATACCAAAAAGAGTAAACATATAATTGAAAACGTTAGTACCACTTCAACCCAACTCTCCCATTTCCTGTTGAAGACCCAGAGGCTAGAGAAGTAAAGACACTTCTGAGGTCAGAGCTGGTCAGTGGCAAAGCCAGACCCAGAACCCAGGTCACCAGGCCACGGGGCTTTTTACTGCCTCAGTGCTCGTGAGCGTGGTTTTAAAATTGACTACATTGGTCTGGAGGTTTTAGCGAAAACAAGTCACCTTCCTAAAGTCACTGCTTGGGTATCAAAGGGAAGAAGGATTCTACAGAGGACTTTTCCTTGAACTTCTCTTCATTTGAGTGCAGTCACCTGATGGGTTGTTAGTCCAGCTCATGTTTGGCTGATGTAATTTCCCAAGGCAAGGACACGACTGACAGGCAGGAACGCCCGGGGAGGTCCTTGGGGGAGATGAACATCCTCTCTTTATCTTCAAAGCAAATGTTCAGGAAGAGAAATGGCAACACTTCCCAGAATTCAGGCTGAAGCAAAACACAGATGACATATCAGACTGGCATCTTACCCGTGAGATGGGGAGACGTGATCGCCAGGGGTCGTGAGGAAATGAATGAGTAAATTTATCTTACAGAGGCCAGCAAATAAAGGAGTGGGATATATACGAAACAGCTCCTGTCTGTAAAAAGAGCACATGGATAAATCTAGGTTTTCCAAACAGAGGGACTCAAAGTTGTGAGCTGTTGAAGAGAGGTATTTAGTTGAAATGTCTTTCTCAAGGTTATTGGTAAATAGCCAAAACTTTTCATTAGGGCACAAGAATTCTGGGAAAATTAGATAAGATAAATTTAGTTTCACAACGGCTAAGTGGCCATGTATTGCCACTAGGGAAGGCTATACAAGCTTCATTCAGCAACATATAATGATTACATTTGGAACACGCAATTAATTTTTCTGTTTTGGGGACTATCACAATCTAATGAAATATCTGGTTGGATCTCTTCAGGCAGTGTCCTTCAGTGTCCACAGAATTAAGATTCTATCCTCTCCCTGTTTTCTTCCAGTGAAGTTGACATACTGTGATTCCAACTGAGTTAACCTCATAGTCACACGTAACTTTTGACTAGATAGAGGTGGGCTAGAAGTAATCACTTAGTCTTACTTTTTGAAGATCTAAAGTCATGTGGAAACCTAAATGGCTGTTTGATCCCAGAGATCACTTCTAAAGGCATTCCTTTTCCTCATCCCCTCATTCCACAAACGTTTATTAATCACTGATGGCAAGCCAGGCACTGGGGCAGGCATGGGAGAGGGGCTCCAGGTTTGGGAGGATGGCCAAAGACACAGTCCTCACACCACGTAGTAAGTAGTCCTTATTACGCAGAATCTGGTAGAGATGTTGGAAAGTGAGAAGTTCTTCCCAGCAATGACCAGGATTCTAACCATCACATCTTGACAAGTATTTAATGATGTGGGAAATGCTCACAACAAAACTGTAGATACGATACGCTTTGAATTAGACGATATTGGTCTCCTTCTGTGACATACATGCTCCAGAAATCCAGATGTCAGCCACAGCACTGCCCTCTCTGCTTGGAACCAATCCTCCACCAAGCCCTGGAGATTACGGTGTCCTCATTGTCCCTGACTGTCTGCTTCTTTGTGTCTCTCACTGCCATTTGAGGCTGGGTCACCATCTCTTGCCACTCTAGCCCCCTAACTGCCCACCTGTGTCCACTCCTACCTCTTTCACGCGGCAGCCTCCTGGATCTTCCAGCAAAGCAAATCTGATTTTCACGCCACCTCTCCCCACAGTGGCTTCTATTGTTCTTAAACTTAAAATGTCTTAAAGTGGCCTGTGAAGCCCTGCACACAGCCCTGCTGCCTAGACCCTGCCTCCCCACCACCTTTTTTTTTTTTTTTTTTTTTTTTTGAGACAGAGTCTTCCTCTTTTGCCCAGGCTGGAGAGCAGTGGTGCGATCTTGGCTCACTGCAACCTCTTCCTCCCAGATTCAAGTGATTCTCCTGCCTCAGCCTCCCCAGTAGCTGGGATTACAGGCACCCACGACCACGCCCAGCTCATTTTTGTGTTTTTAGTAGCAACGGGGTTTCACCATGTTGGCCAGACTGGTCTTGAACTCCTGACCTCAAGTGATCCACCCGCCTCGGCCTCCCAAAGTGCTGTGATTACCACTGCTCCTGGCTGACCCTGACCCTCTTTACTCCAGCCATGCTGCTGTTCTTCCATCCCCTCATACTCACGAGTCCCTCCTCTCATGAGGCCTTTGTACATTCGACTCCCGCCAACAAATCCTGTTCTTCCCTTCTTCATCTCGTGAACTCCTAAATGCTGGGAGTTAATGCTGACTCATCCTTTAAGTATCAAACTGCTTGTCACTCTCCTGGGAAAAATGTCCTCCACCCCTCCATCTGCATTACATTTTCCCCTTACATGCAGCTAGAGCTTCATGTGTATCTTCTTTATAGCCCTAAAGACAGTTCAACTTTAATTTTGTGTGCAGTTATTTGATTAATATCCAACTTTCCTGTTAGACTGTGAACTCATTGAGAACAGGACAAATAACTGTGCCATACAGTAGCGACCCTCAAATGTATTTTGACAGAAGGAAGGATGATTTCATGCTTGGCCCACAGTAGGTGTTCATTAAAGTAACTGGATGAATATGGGAAGAAGATAAGTAATAGTAGTTACGAAAGCTGGGTCTCAGCACTTTGGGAGGCCAAGGCGGGTGGACCACCTGAGGTCAGGAGTTTGAGATCAGTCTGGCCAACATGGTGAAATAAGGCTTCTACTAAAAATCCAAAAATTAGCCAGGCATGGTGGCACATGCCTGTAGTCCCAGCTACTCAGGAGGCTGAGGGACAAGAATTGCTTGAACCCAGGAGTGGAGGTTGCAGTGAGCCGAGATCATACCACTGAACTCCAGCCTGGGTGACAGAGCAAGACTTGGTCTCAAAACAAACAAACAAAAAAGAAAGCTGGATCCTAGTCCCTGTTGTGCTACTGCCTCTCTCAGTGGCTTGTCCTCCTCCAAGCGTCAGGGCCTCCTCTCCAGCATGCAGGGGTGAGTCACTCTGCTGCACTGCAGGTGTCTGAAGGATCTGAGGTTGAATCCTAGCTCCCATTATCTGGCTGTATGACTTTGGGCCCATTTTACTTCTCCAAAATATTATTATGTTTAAACTCTCCAAGTTCTAAAAGTTAAGAAATCTATGAGGACCTATACTATACCGGTAACAGTAAGAATGGAGAGGAGGTGGATAAAAGAGAAATTTCACATCAAGTGATGAAGTAAACCAGTGGTTCTTAAAGCAGGATCCCAGACCAGCAGCATGAACATCACCTGGGAACTTGCTAGAAATGTAAAGTCCACACCCCCCATCCCAGATCTACTGACTTAGAAACTACGAGGATGGGTCCCAGGAAACTGCTTTAAGAAGCCCTCCGGTAGGTTCTGAGGCATGCCCAAGTTTGAGAACCACTAAGTTAGAGGCTGAGGGTGAGGGAGAAGGAAATGTTGAGGGCAGAGGAGGGAATAGCTGGCACTATGAGAGCTTGACTTACCTGTCTCCTAATAGCGTTGACTCCCTGCTCCCTGACTTATAGGAGCTGTCTGTAGGGCATCAGGGTTCAGGGTAGGGATTTTATGTAGGTCATCTACAAACAGAAAACTCACTTTTATAAGGGATACATAGGAAGTTAGAATCAGGGAGAAACTCACGTCCTGGTTTCATGAGCTGTCCCAACACAGCGTGAAACAGGACAAGGCCCTGGGAAATGGGACCATCTCATGCACCTGTGTCCTGAAACATCTGGCAATCCCAGACACAGGGAGAGTCAAACAGCACAGAAGAGACTTCACTATTTCCTTTCCCCGGAAACATCCGGGGCCTGAGTGATCCATTTGTGCCTGAGCGATCCCTCTCCTAATAGGGACTCCAATAGGCACTATACAATTCCCAGGAAAACTTCCTATTCTTGCCAAATAATCAAAACACTTAGGAGGTAGAACCTAGAGGGACTGTCCAAACACAACCCCACCCACGTCACCACAAAGTTTTGCACAATAAACCCAACATCTGGTTTCTTGTCTGTGTGATTACCATGGGGATGCTGTTGAGACCAGGAGGCCATTGTTGTAAATCCACAGAACTTGGAACCCAGTCAACTCTTTTCTCACACTGTGCTGATGTGTTTTGTGCGTGCTTTGGCTGTATCATTTTTCTATTTGCTTGTTTTAATCAATATGTTACACACGCACACACATGCACACACACATATATGTTGACAACCATTACTTTCATTTAAAAAATATTCTTTTGTACCTGCCAAAGTTTTTTTCAAGGAATACTTGTCATCATTATCAAAATTGTTTAAAAGCTAGTGTTCAATGGGGGGGATTCTCTGGAAGATGAGACTAGAGAAATATGTTCATTAATCTGCTCATTTAAAGTATATGTACTGAGTACCTATTATGTGTCAGTCACTGTTCTAGACACACTGGGAGACAGCAGTGAATAAAATAAATAAATTCAAGCCTTCATGGAACTTATATTCCTCTGGGGAAGATAGACTGTAAGTGTCATTAGATAAGCAAATAGTACATCAGGCTGTTTTATATGCTGTTAAAAAAATGAAGCAAGAACACAGGGTAGTCAGAGCGGAAGGTATTATTTTATTTTGTGTAGTCAGGGAAGGTCTCCATGCTAAGGAATCTAAAACAAGCAAGAGAATGGGCTCTGCGGACATGAGGGTACTCCCAGCAGAGGAAAGGGCAGGTGCAAAGGCCCTGAGACAGGAACTTGCCTCGAGTATGCAAGGGCCAAGTGTGGCTGAGTGGAAAAAGCACTGGAGCAAACAGTAGAGATGAGCTGAGAGAGATAGAGAAGGGCCAGCTAACGTGGGGCCTTGGAGGCCAAGGTAATGAATGGTGCTTTTACTCTGAGCAAGATGGCAATTGCAGATTTTGCACCCAAGGGTTATATGGTTTGAATTCTGAGTTCTAAAAGGAGCTCTCTGGCTGCTATTTGAAAATAACAGTAGCTGGGGACAGTGGCTCACGCCTGTAATCCCAACACTTTGGGAGGCTGAGGTGGGTGGATCACGAGGTCAGGAGTTCAAGACCAGTCCGGCCAAGATGGTGAAACCCCGTCTCTGATAAAAATACAAAATTAGCAGGGTGCGGTGCAGGGTGGGATGGGCGACTGTAATCCCAGCCACTTGGGAGGCTGAGGCAGGAGAATCGCTTGAACCCAGGAGGCAGAGGTTGCAATGGGCAAAGATCACACCACTGCACTCTGGCCTGGGCAACAGAGCAAGACTCTGTCTCAAAAAAAAAAATAAATAAATAAATAAAGAGAAAAGAAAAAAGAAAATAATAGTAGCAGAGTAGAGGAAAAAGCAGCAAGCTTGGTCAGGAGGCTCTTGGCAATAATCCGGGTGAGCAATCAGGAGGTTTGCCTAGGGTGGTAGCCGTAGACGTGATATCTCTTCCAAAGTTAGAGACAACAGGGTTCGTTACTGGATTGGATGTGGGACAGAGAGAAAAGGGACAGCCAACCAATAAAAGCTACCAAGTTTTTGTTTTATGCAACTGGATGAATGGAATTGTCTTTTAGCTGAGACAGGAAGGACTCTAGAGATAGGATCTGTTGGGAGCTCAGTCTGGAAAATTCCAATTTGAGAAGTCAGTAGCACATACTGAGGCTAGAATTTAGAGAGATGTACTAATAAATGTGTAGTTTAACCCAAAGACAACATAGAAATACAACTTCCAGTGGAGCTGGGAGAGATAAACTGCAGAAGAGGAAATTACAGGCAGAAGACACGCTGGGAAACCATGGCCCTAGAGTTGTCGAGGAGGCCTCAGCATGGCGTAACTCAGGTCAAGGCTGAGAGATGACACTAAACCATGTTCTCCAGCAAGTCATGAAGATTGGCAACCTGTTATAACAGACACTGTGAAAGAAATTCCTACATTCTAGCCAATGGCCCCCTTCTAAAATCATGCCCAGGACATCAAAACTGCAGGGTCACAGAGAAACTGAGGCAGTTATTTCAAGTTCTAACTGTGGGTAAAACACAAGAGGTGGCTGATTTGAATATTAATCGATAACACTCCAACTTCAATTTAAATATAACTTGGGTCTCTGCATAAGTAAAAACTGAGCAGAGTTTTGCTCTTACCATGCTGTAATACTGCCATTATCTTCATCTGGCAGGGACCTGCTTTCCTGTTAAAACTTTTAAGCATTCCTTCTGTGCTGTATCTGTTACACAGAGCAATACATAATGGACTAGACAGGATTATTGGCCCAAATGACAAAACCAGATGTGATATAGAAGCTTTCTTCCTGTAACCACACGTGTATCTTTGGCCTCACACAGCTGTTCATTGTAAATAGAAAGGTTCACACAAGGGACTCCACAATGGGAGATATGGGGTGCAAAACCCACCAACCACATTCCTTTTGGGGTAGGAAGGGGAGAAGGGGCATTCCTCAGGTCTCGGCTCCTGGCCCCAGCAGGTGCGAGCTGTGGCCTACAGGATGTGATCTGCAAATTGAGAAGGGGTCGCTTTCTAAAGGATAGCATGGTAGAGCAAACCTCTTGGGATGAGAACCTGGGCCCCATTGCTGCCACTTCATGTCCTGGAATTTGGGATAAGTCACGTCAGAACTCTGAGCCTCAATGTGCTCATCCATGCAGTGGGGATAAGAGAGTCCTTGTCCTGAAAATGTCTTTACCAGGTTTTTAAAATTAGGATTATGTTGGCCTCATAAAACGAGACGGGAAATGGTCATTTCCCTTCAATTTTTCTGAGAGCTTGTGTAAAATGGGTCTGTATTTGTTAGAAGTCCCCAGTGAAACCATCTGGGTCTGAAGTTTTCTTTGTGGAAATGTTTTTGCATAAGATGATGAACTGAAATCTTTAAATAGAAATTGGGCTGCTTAGATTGTCTGTTTCTTCTTGAGTCAGCATTGGTATGTTATATTTTCTGAGACATTTTTTCCTTGAAATAAATGTTTGACTTTGTTGACATAGAGTTCATAGTATTATCTTATTATCCTTTTAATGTCTGTAGGATCTATAGGCTATCCCCTCTTTCATCCTTGAAATGAGTCATTTATGTTTACTTTCTTTTTTTCTTGATTAATTAACAAGGATTTGTAAAGTTTATTAATCTTGTCAAAGAACGAAGTGTGGCTTTGCCAATTGTTTCTATTTGGAATACGGTTTTTATTTCATTGCTTTCTGCTCTTTCATTTATTTGCTTTTTCTCATGTTCGTAATTTTTTATCTCTGTTTTAGATTTAATGTGTTCTTTATCTGGCTTTCTAAGGTAGATACTTAGATCATTGATTTTCAACCTTTCTTCTTTTTAATATAAGCATTCAAGCTATAAATTACCCTCTATACACTGCTTTAGTTGCATATCAGAAATTTTTGGAATATTGTATATTCATTACTAGTCAGTTCAAATATTTTCTTTCTTTCTTTTCTTTTTCTTCTTTTTCTTTTCTTTTTTTTTTTTTTTTTTTTTTTGAGACAGAGTCTCACTCTGTCTCCCAGACTGGAGTGCAGTGGCACGAGCTCTGCTCACTGCAACCTCTGTCTCCTGGGTTCAAGTGATTCTCATGCCTCACTCACCCAAATAGTTAGCATTATAGGCATGCTCTACTTCCCCTGGCCAATTTTTGTATTTTTAGTAGATACTAGGTCTTACCATGGTGGTCAGGCTGGTCTCATACTCTTGGCCTCAAGTGATCCATCCATGTCGCCTCCCCAAGTGTTTGCATTACAGGTGTGAGCCACCATGCCTGGCCTCAAAATATTTTCCAACTTCCCTTTTAATTTATTATTTGACCCAGGTCAAAGTGTGAAGCATGCTATTTAATTTCTAAATATTTGGAGGATTTCCTAGGTATCTTATTGTAACTGGTTTCTAGCTTAGTTTTGTTTGCTGGAAGAACACATTCTGTAAGACTTCAATTACTGGAAACATTTTGAGACATATTTTGTGACTCAGCAAATGTTTGATCTCAGCGAATGTTCTATTTGCAGCTGAAAAGGATATGTATTTATACTTATTGGGTGTGGAAAGTTCAATAAATATCAATTAAACTGTGTTGTTTGTATCTATATCTTTACTGTTTACTTTTTTGTATACTTGTTCTATTAATTATTAAAAGAAGGGTTCAGAGCAAGTTTTTTTTTTTTTTTTTTTGACACATTCGTGCTTTGTCACCCAGGCTGGAGTGCAGTAGCACAATCTCGGCAATCTCTGCCTCCTGGGTTCAAGTGATTCTCCTGCCCCAGCCTCCTAAGTAGCTGTGACCACAGGCACATGCCACTATGCCCAGCTAATTTTTGTAATTTTAGTAGAGATGGGGTTTCACCATATTGGCCAGGCTGGTCTTGAACTCCTGACCTCGTGATTCACCTGCCTTGGCTTCCCAAAGTGCTGGGATTACAGGCGTGAGCCACTGCACCTGGCCCAGAGCAAATTTTTTAAAGCATGAATCAGAATATGGCCTTCCCAGCTTAAATTCCTCAAAGTCATTTGGCGTGTTTAGAATAAAATCTAATCTAGCCTGGGCAACACGGTAAAACCCCATCTCTACAATAAATACAAAAAATATTAACCAGGCATGGTGGTGCACACCTATGGTCCCAGCTACTGGGGAGGGTGAGGCTGGAGGCAGAAGCTGAAGTGAGCTGAGATCACACCACTGCACTCTAGCCTGGGTGACAGAGTGAGAGCCTATCTCAAAAGAAAAAGTAGGAATAAAATAGAATCTTTCCCTGACCTGTAAGAGACTATATAATTCATTTCACACCCTTCCCTCAGGTTTCCTCTTCCAGGACGCTCAGCCTCCTCCCCACCCTACACACTAATTATACACCAGTGACTCTGGCTCTCTCTCTGTTCTCTGAACCCACTAAATCTATTCTCACCTCAGGACTTTTGCATTTGCTATTGCTCTTCCCTTAGCCTGGGCTTATATCTTCACCCAGATGATCCCACGGCTGTCTCCTTCACACCCCGTAAACCCACTTGTCATTGCCCCAGAGAGACCTTCTACGACATCTCTATCTGGAGCATTCTTTATCCCATCACCCTGAATTATTCTCTTTGAATAACTTTTAACTATCAGAATTAAACCCTTTTATTAATTTTTTTGTTTATGGTTTGTATGTTGTTTGTGTTAAATGCTATATTTCTAAAGCTAAGAATAGAGCTGGCTTGTGGATATTTAATAAATACTTGTTGCATGATGGGATCATGGCTGGAAGGATGGATGATAGACTATCAGTATTCAATGCCATTCAGTATTATCTGTCTTGTTTCATAACTGTTTCTATTTAGGTGTTATGACTGGGCTGTGAGGTCTTTGAAAACAAGAACTCATTCTACTTTATTTCTATGTCTCTGACACAGCACAGCAACTGCCCAGTAAATAATTATTGGACAAAACCATGGATGGCCCAGGTGCTTTCAGAATACTCTGTACACACCTGTCAGCAGTCACTTTACTGCATCACTGTTCTTAATCAACTAAACCAGGGTCTGGCACTCATAGATAATATATGCTCAATATACGCTAGTAGAAAGACAAAAAGAGGGTAGGAAGAAACCTGTCACAGCTCTGACAAAAGCATTTGCTGCAAATTTCAAGTCTGGGGGGCTCCAAGGTCAAAATGTCAGAAAAGATCTCCTTGCCTATTAGTTACTTAGAGAAGTCAGAAGAACTACAGTTCTTCAGTGGATGCTACGCTTATCGGGTGTGGGATGTTCCCATCATAGGCAAAGGAAGCAGGGATATAGAAATGGTTTATTCCCCTACAGCCCTGTAGTATAGAACAGATGTCATAGAAGTTGCCCAGGAAAATGGTGACCAAAGCATTTTCATGTACATCTGATTAGCTGTCAAGGCTTGTTTCTTAAATGTTTGTCGGAAAGGAATACTTGCTAGTGAAGAAGAAAGAATGAAAAATGTGCAGCACAGACCATGAAATCATTTTTGCTCTGATCGTTGAGCCTCCGGTGTCTTTTCCTTTAATGGATTCAAATTAACCTGGGACTTTTAGAAGTTTTATCACTGTTGCATGTAATACCGAGTTCATTAGAACTCCCAGACTTCACCTCTGCTGCACTGCAAGCTTTGTCTGTGACAGCTTGTTCACTGTCTCCTCCCATGCCTGGCTACTATGCTTCACCCTAGGTCGCACTTAGCAAGTGGGCCCTGAGTTGAAAAAAACACAGACCTAAAAGCTGCATTGTTCTTGCCTGAGGTGGATAAATATTGAGGTGGTCAATTGACCTTTGTGGCCCACCGTCCCCGGCTCCCTGCAGCCCAGCAGCACCAACTATGACTGTGTAGATCCTTGGTGAGGATGTCCAAGTTTCTCCTCCGCTTCACTCATTTTGTCCAGAATAAGAAGGAGAGCTGGGGTTATGTCAGGTTTTGACATATGATAGTTCTGATTCCATGAAATAAGTAACCAGCCAAACCATTACAGAATATTGGGTTTTACAAAGTGTAGAAAATCTGCAATTTGGCTTCCTTAGATAGAGATATATAATGCTGGAGAGGTGTGCACACTAGGACTGATTTATTTTGGTCCATAAACCTGTACTATATTCCAGTAATAAAAATGAGTAAATCGCCTATGTAGAAATAAAGGTTATCAAGTACCTGAAAGACAGCGTAGAAATGGACGAAGATTGCAGACTTAAATCTGGTTTCATATAGATTTCATTTACCCAACAGATCCTAAAGAAATGCACAGGATTCCTGAGATAAAAATCTCTGATGTTACATTATATAAAATGAGGCTTATAATAAACATTTTTAAATTAAGAAACTGGAGATATTTTCTGGTTTATATGACTTTCTAGAAGGCGTTTTTTTAGTATAACCTGCATATTCATGATGCATATTACAACATCCAAATTTACTGGCTTACTTTAAAATGAAAGAAAAAGAAAAATCTATCAGAAAAGTCAAAGCCAGAAGGAGCCTTTCTGTGTAGATTGTCTACACTGTCTGTAAATAAGCAGGTTGGCTTACAGCAAGGGTTTCCAAAAGCTGGTTCTTGGACCGGAGCCAGCTCCCGCTGTGTGTTGCATCACCTTGCAAGCTTATTAACCAGGCAGATTGCCAGGCCCCATCCCTGGAGGTTCTGAGTCAGCCAACTTGGTCTGGGAACCATTGGATTCAAGGCACTTTCCCAGACAGGACATTCAAGGAGCTTGTGACTCCAGGCTTGTCCCTGCCCTTCATCGCTAAGGATGATCAGAGTGAGGATAAAAATGGCATTAGGTCCATCTGTACTGGGACTGGGCCTCTGAGTTAGAAACGATTTTGGGTCCCCAGTCGTTGTTCAAACCTTTTAATTCATAAGCGACACTTTTCTGGTTGCCAACTACAAACCTACATCTCTAGTCACACAGATCTCATTCATTTGTTCATTCGTATCACAAATATTTACTGAGTGCCTATTGAGAATGCAGTGGTCAGTTCTGCTTCTAAGTCCAGTAAGAACGGCAGGCACATACACAGATTTACAACCCAATGATTATGGAGAAAGAGCAAAGTACTAGGATAGGATCTAGAAGGAACTATTATGATCCATCCCCTGGGGATGAGCACATTTCCACCTCAAGTTGAAAAACAAAAAAAAAAATTCTGGGAAGGCAAATAGGCAACCAAAAGTATCTGTCAACAAAGACATCACAATCATTCAGTAAAGAGTGTTAATTTCTTAAGGTTAGTAACTGGACCATGGTTATACAAGATGCTAAGACTGGGGAAGCTGAGTGAAGGGTATACAGGAACACTCTGCATTATCCATTATCCTTGCAAATCATCTATAAGTTTAAATTTTTTTTTTTAAAGACGGGGTTTCACCATGTTGATCAGGCTGGTCTTGAACTCCCTACCTCTGGTGATCCGCCCGCTTCGGCCTCCCAGAGTGCTGGGATTACAGGCGTGAGCCACTGCGCCCTGCCAAGTTTAAATTTTTAAACAAGTTTTTAAAAAAATTATCACTTGGATAGAGAAGACAGGGGACAGACCCACGTTAGTGATGGTGAGGATAGCTGAGCTGGGCATTTTTTAGAGATTTTTGAAGGCAGAATAAAGAGGATTTAGGGATTCTTCAAGTGTGGAAGGATGAAGGAGAGGGCTGCTTTGGCCAACAGGGGAATATGTGGCACCATTCCCTGGGATAGAGGAGGCAGGGTCTGGGAGGAAGGATAGTGAGATCGGAGGTGGACGTGGTGACTTTGATGTGCTTGCAGGAGCTTCAGGTGGAGAAGGATGGAAGAGCATTGAATACCCAGGTCTGGGGCTCAGAAGAGGGGTTGATGCTAGATATAAAGATTCGAGAATCAAAAAGGAACAAATGAGGAAACCATGACTATGACAGTAATAGAAATAAGTGAGATGCATGGATTTCCCTTGAAGAGGGTCTATAGAATGAGAAGTAAAAAATGAGTAGCATCCAGAGCCTTAAAGGAGCTCAATGAGAAAGAATAAGCGGAAAAAAATATCCAAAGAGGAAGAGGGAACATCAGCTAAGTATGATTGTTATGAAAGGCAAGGGTGGAAGGATTTTCAAGAAAGAGGCAAGAGCAATATACAGAAAGGCCAAGTAAGATAAGAACAGCAATTAGTGGGTTGTTGGCAACTTCAGTGAGTTTAAATTAATCATTATCTTTCAACTAAATGTTTTGGATAGCACAAAAACAATACGGAAAAATCAGTGAATATTTTAAAGTGCCTGCTCTGATAAAACAAACCCTGAGCATCAATCACCCTGGTACTGTGAAGAATCCATGTGTGATCCTGGGTGTCAGGCAGACCTTAGATCAAATAGTGGCTCTGTCACTTGCTAAGTGAGAGACCTTGAGCAAGTTACTTAATTAACCTTTCCAGTTGCTTCATCTATAAAATGAGGATAGTACTATGCACCTTGCTTGTTGAGGATTAAAAATAATGCATGTAAAGCTTCTACTATGGGGTCTAGCTCCTAAAGAATGAAAGTCGTTATTATGGGCCAGGTACTCCCCTTCTGGTCTATAAAGTACCTTATACATTCATCTCCTGTGTCACTGATCACAACATACTGAAACAACTTGGTCTTCATCACTGTCTCCCAAGCCCAGCCTCTGCCAGACTGCCAACTTCTTAAGGGTGCCTTATTCAACTTAGTTTCCCCATCAGCCAACACAGAGCAGACATCCTGGAGGTGACCTTGCTTGTGCAGGATCAAAAGGAAGCACTGGAGGTGGGTCCCGCCCTAGAGACACTCATGGGAAGATTTCTTCTACTGAGATGAAATTGAAGGGTCTGAAAGCAAGATAGTTGTGTGTTCACAGGTGCCTGCAAGGAGCTGAAGGCCACTGTTTAAAGTTTGCAATCAGTCTAATTCTGTAAATCTCAAAGAAAGGATGATGAATCAGAGACACTGAGGAGGACATGTGACGCAACCTGATAGTTCACTGATTCACCCTAACTCACACAGTATGACTCTATAATTATGGAGCATATATCTCTCTAAATCAAGAAGAAAAAGAAAAACTGTAAAAATCAGCTAGGGCCATCCTAGACCACCACCAAGTAAGAGCTCAGGGTGGCTCATACGCCCGCTGTGTTAGTTTCCCATGGCTGCCATAGAAAAAGATCACAAACTGGGTGAAAAATTTATCATGTCACAATTCTGGAGGCCAGAAGTCTGATACCAATGTATTGGCAGGGATGGTTCTTTCTTGGGGGCTCAGAGAGAGAATCTGTGCCTTGCCTCTCTCCTGGCTTCTGGCGGCTGCTGGCAATCCTGCACATTTCTTGGCTTTTACAGGCATCACTCCCATCTCCACCTCTGTCTTCACATGAAGTTATCCCCCTGTGTGTCTCTGCGTCCAAATCTTCCTCTTTTTATAAGGACACCAGTCATGGGATTAGGGTCTTCCCTCAATTTAGTATGACCTCATCTTGACTTGATTACATTTACAAAGACCCTATTTCCAAATAAGGTCATATGCACAAGTCCTGGGAGGTTAGAACATTGATGGATTATTTTGAGGGACACAGTTCAACCTGCAAACCTTCCAGGTGCTCCTGCTGCCCTTCCACGCTTGCACACTGCTCCCCCGCCTCTGAGAGCGATGTGCAGTTATTCGAACTTGCCACATTCTCGCCTCTCCATGCCTGCAGACATGCTGGGTCTTTCTCAGCAATGCTCCTTTCAGCCCCTTCTCTTACACTGGGAAACGATTTGAGATGTTATCTTCTAAAACTCAGGGGACATTGCCCCTTTTCTAGGAAGATTTTTCTCCCTCCCACCATCTCTCAGAATCACTTGCTAGATTTTCAGTTCTCCCTAAACCCCTTCGTATATCTTGAGTATGACATTTAGCCAGGTAGGTTATGACAAATTGTTGACATGCCTTCTCTTTTCACTAGACTGTAGGCTTTGTGAAGACAGTAGTTATACGTTTAACTTTGCATTCTCTGTGCCTGCTACACAGTGGGTATCCAACTGCTTGAGAGTCAGAATTTGGTAGGAGGCTAACTCAATGCTCTGTGACATTGGAGTCTGTTTGAACAGGGCAGCCTGGCCAAGCTAAATTGTGCCATTTCTTCTGGGCCAAACCAACACTTTCCATGGGGTCAAGCGTGGGCTGTCAGTGAATTTCCAATCTAATTTCCTCTCCTTCCCATCTCCGTGGGAGGTCTCTGTGCTGGACCCTGTCAGGCCAAGCCTGGTGTGAGCTGATGGGCTGGGCTGGTTGCTCCTCAGTCAGCTCTAATGGAGGCTGCAAGCAAGAGGTGTTAGCTGGTGTGGGCCAGTGCCACAATGCTGCATTCAGTGGCTGCTGGGGGTTCCCCTGTGTGTGTGTGGGCAGCTCCTGGTCCAAGACCAGCAAAGCCCCATAAAAATGTCAGGCCTGTGCAAAGGACAGAGCTATTTGGCCTTCTTTCTCCCCTGGCTAGAGGTTTTCTTCTTAGTTACGTCTCCCTAAAAGAAGCCCTTCCTTTTCTCCCCCTGGGGCTCCTGCCCCTCCAGTGCTCTCACCAACAAGCGTACAGAGCAGAGGTCAGAGGAGACTTGGTGCAGACCTCAGCGGCATTTCAGAGCACAAAAGTCTGCTCAAAAGAGAGTTTAATTCAACCCCTTTTCACAGCTAGGGAAACGGAAGCCTGGGATGAGAGAGAGACTTGCCTAAGACCATGTAGAAAACTGACAAGAGAGAGAGGGATAGAGCCCAGTTCCCCAACCCCAGACAAAGGCTCTTCCCCTTCAACCACACTACCTCTGTCTGTCTCTTCCAAGAAAGAAGAGAGTGAAGGTTTAATTGACATTTGACAGCAGAACAAACTATATAAAAACTTCACCTAAACCCTTTCCCTGACTCTGTCCACTTAAAAGAGTGCTAATTATTTGAAGACGTATGACTCCAATCTCAGGGACAGGACAGAGACGAGACAGTGTTTGCTGTCCAGGGCTATGGCAGCAACATATCACCGTTCCTCATGATCACAGATCAGGAGTACTACAGAGGTAAAAATGGACTTGGATATGGACTGCACATTCAATAAAAGGTTAAGTGTGGCTGGGTGCATTGGCTCATACCTGTAATTCCAGTACTTTGGAAGGCCAAGGCAGGTAGATCACAAGGTCAGAAGTTCAAGACCAGCCTGAGCAACATGGCAAAACCTCATCTCTATTAAAAATACAAAAAGTAGCCAGGCATGGTGGTGTGCGCCTGTAATCCCAGCTACTCAGGAGGCTGAGGCAAGAGAATCCCTTGAACCTGGGAGGTGGAGGTTGCAGAGAGCCAAGATCATGCCATTGCATGCCAGCCTGGGCAACAGAGCAAAACTCCATCTCAAAAAAAAAAAAAAAAAAGAAAGAAAGGTTAAATGTGTTTTAAC
The DNA here is from genome assembly GCA_963573385.1 of Cacajao melanocephalus. NCBI lineage: Eukaryota > Metazoa > Chordata > Mammalia > Primates > Pitheciidae > Cacajao > Cacajao melanocephalus. The sequence continues at coordinate 9,592 of CAUYLG010051112.1, read as the reverse complement.
CTTTCATTAAAACAAAAACTGGTTCATTCTTCACCACTTATTTATAGGGCCCAAGTGTTCAATTAATGTCTTAAAAAAAATAAGGGGAAGAAGGATATTTAGATTCCTTTAAACTCAAGTCAACGAGAGCTAAATGAAACACCAACACTCTCACATTTGTGGGAGCTGGTTCTGTCACCACTTTTCTTCAGCTATTCCTCTCTCCGCCATTGGCCAACATGAGCCCTAATGCTGCAGTAGACAGAAGCTCACATTCTTCAGTCTAGCTCTAAGGCCTCCAGCCCAGCTTGCTGTTCACCTACCTTTCCATTCCCATTCCTGGCCTTCACCTCATTGACATGACTCTTTCACTGCACACTGCAGTTGTACTATTTTTCTTTGCTTAGGATTCCCTCTCCTCTCTTTCTCCCCTCATCTCCTTGCTTCTTTCTCTACCTGTCTAAATCCTAAATCTACCTTCAAGGTCATAAAGCACTCCTGCTTCTCTTCAGTCTAGTATTTCCTTCTTTGAATCTAGTCTCCAGGGCACCTGATTTGCCTTTACTGTGGAAAACACGGCTTCCTGCCTAGTGGTGGACCCTCCATCCACTCATCTGTTCGTTTAGTGTTTATTTACTACTCATTGATTCACTTAAGTCATTTACAGAATACCTTCTATGTGTCAGTAGTGCCTGCCTCAAGGAGCTCACCTCCTAAAGGGGAAGACAGAAGACAGGTAATTATAACAGCATAACCATTGCCAAAGATCAAAAATGTATCCTGAAGATAGTGGAAAGTCACTTAAGGATTTAAAAGAGGCAAAGCAGTGATAGAAACAAATACGTGTTCTCGAACGTGTTTTTGGAGCAATGTGGAGGGTGGATTTGGTGAGGGTGGGAGTGTGGTGTGAGGTTAATGATGTGCTAAAGTGGGGATTATAAGGCTCATTAGGAGGTGATTGCAATAATTCCAACACAATATGAAAGTATGTCCCAAGGGAGTAACGGAAGACGTACAGAGGAGGAGCCATGTGGACTGAAACTGACAGGAAGTCTTGGTGGGTCAGGGACTGTGTAAGTCTAAGACTCCGTGGTTTCTGGCTGGTGCTCTTGTGTGGGAGGTAATGTTGGTCACTGGTTCCAGGAGGAGTAGGTTGCGGGAAGGGCTGAGGGGCTCACTCCTGCCCATGCGGTGATTAGGGAGATTGGATGCATGAAGACAGAGATCTACGTGGCTATTCCATGGATACGGAGCTTAGGTCCCCAACAGGCTACAGGTACTCATGGGTATATTTTCTCTATTGGTCCTTGAGGTCAGAAGCAGAGATTGAGAACCACTCCTCGCTGATTGGTCCTTTCTTGAGTATGTAGACGTTCATTTGCCTTGTGAATCAGTGAAGGGCTGAAACTCCAAAACAGACAGTATAAGCGGAGAGAAGGCACAGTTATGGAGCAGAGTAACCAGTGGGAGCATAATCACTTTGATTTACCACTTACTGCAGCTCCCTAGCCCTGGTTTATTTACCTGTGGTGGAGATGTCAATACCTGGGACACAGGACCACCATGAGGCCGTGAGGTCATGCATTCTCATCTGCCAGCTTCATGAGTCTGTGGAAGAAGCATTGGCATACGGAGTTTGCAGTCATATTTCTGGTCATGCCTTTGAACAAATTGCTTCCATTTACCGAGTCTCAATTTTCTGTCTTAACTGCAGGATCTGAAAGACCATCTCCAAGTTTAAGATGTTACATCCCAAAGATAGTGCAAGAAACTACTGATTTAAAGAGTCATAACCACACTTGCTACACTTTAAGGTTCACTAAATGAGAAAAGAATAGCAAAATGACTAGCAAATGTCATGAAGACAGCCAAGCCTTGGGATAATTACTCATTGAAGTCTGACATCTTCAGAGAGGTAGGTTATGTTCATTTCCCCACAAGCAAGACATTAAGGGACCTCTCAGTGCTGGGGGCGGGGGCGTGTCTATTCCTGTAACAATGTCAACTGAGCTGTATCCATATTTTCTCTAATAACTCACTTTGTGCAGAGAATGCAGAGACGTTGTAATGAGGGAATGTGTTCTCTTTCCGGGTCCACAAGGGGGCGTAGTTTTAAGGGCAAGAACTTCCCAGTGCCATGCCCCCCTCCCATCTCTCTCCATCAGGGAGATTTAATGGTTTATGTTTAAATTTCGTGGGCGGGGGAAGAAACTAACAGTCAGTCACCCCAGCTGAAGTTCTAAGGAACTCCCTTCATTGGCCCAGGGTCTTAGAGAAAGTGGGGGTTCCTCCCAGGTTAAAAGTCCCCTTCTTCCACACCCCTTTGGACTCCATGTTTGGGTCCCCTTCCAAGAACACTTCCTTCATGGAAGCCATCTTTCTCTCTCCTGGATTTCCCTTCTGGAGTCCCCTTCCACATTCTTTTGTGGAAGCCTGTCTTCCCCTCCTAAACTCCATCTCTCTCTATTCCCTGCCACTCAGTATGGAAGCTGCTTTTCTCTCCTGGATTCCATCTTTCTGGATTCTCTCACTCAGTGTAAGAGTTAGCTGTTTCTTTTTCTCTCCTTCTCCGATTTCTCTCTCTCTACGTAAATAAAATCACCTTTCTGCTACACTTTTGACTCCGGCATTTACTGCGCACTCACCATGGTCCCCTCTCTCATTCTTGAGAGGGCAGGTGACCAAGAACCTGGAGAAGCATCTTCTCAGGGAAGCTGAGGGCACCCTGAACCCCAATGTAACAGTAACACTGATGTCAGAGGAAGGGGACAGCTGTGGAAGGCCTGGAGCATCATGTGGGGGTGGAGCCTTGGAGAGAAGGCCAAGTTGCTTCTTGTGTTCTACCCGGCCTTGAGTGCATTGTAGTGGAGAGACCACACATTGAATGCTCCAGATGATCTGGCTTGAGTCCTGACTCTGTTACCTGCGTAATAGAGGATGTTGGAGAGTTACTTAACCCCAGCTTAGCCTCTCTTGGTCTCTTCATCTGCAAAATAGGAATAGTAACAGCAACCCTGGGAAGCGATTGTGAGAATGAAATGAAAGAGTATAGAAGCTGGTACAGGTTGTAGCCAGTAAAATTTAGTGACCTCTGTAGAAACATTATTCTTCAATCACCCTCCACCTTTCAAAACCAAGGGGAGGCTACCAGTGGTTGGGGACGGGCCATGGCCAGCTTGGGGGTCCTCAGATTGTGGTGGGGAAAGGGAGGCCTCCCTTATTTCTTCCTGCAGCCTTGGGGAGTCCTTTCATATGCATCTGCCCAGGCTAGGGGATTAGGCAAATGCAGGCCACAATTTGCAAAATAGCACGTCTGTCAGGTTTGCGGCATGAAACTTTCGTGGGGTCTCTGGTTAACTGGTGAGACTGCAGTGCTCTGATGAGGATGCTTCTCAAGCATGGATCAGCCTTTTGGATAAGCATGAATCCTGTTTGCCTGCTCCTTAGCCTCCCAGGGGCGGGACACTACTTCCAACGAATCAGGGTTTGAACAAAAGCTGGGATTTGTTTTCCAACCTGAAATCTAGCAGAAAGATGTCTGTGTTTAAATCGAGGCCCTAGCCCCTCACCCCCACTACCTCAGACCCCTCCCAGCTCTTCCAGTGCCACCTGCGGTCTGGGGTGAGAGTGTCAATGTGTGTTTGTAGGGTGGAGGCATGAGGGCAGAGGGGACTTTGTATTGGGTATTACCCCAGAGCAGGAAAGGGTTATTCAGTTAAACATTCATTAACTTATCACCTACTTTGCACCTAGCCGGATGCTAGACATAGGCGGAGCTGAGGGAGAGGGAATAGGGGACTGGGGTCTTTTGCTTCAAGAAACAGAGTCTATAGAGGAATAAAGGGCTATGCATAACTACATTGCAAAGCTAAATACAAACACCCAAAGAGAAGTTCACAAGTGTTTTTGTCCTGGCAATACAAGGCTCCATTCCAGGCCACTGGTCCTTGCATTTCTAGCCTCAGGCTTTTAAAGACATTCCAGCCACTTACCTGCAAGACTTCCTAAGCAACATACCCTAGTCCAGAAGAGAAAACTAGCACCCGCTTGAGAGATAAGAAGAATGTATTTATGCACTTCTTCCTTCTCTCAGAGGCAATTTACTGCAATGGAGGCTCTAAGAGAATAAAGAAAGGCATGAAGGACCTTGTCTGGTGCTGCTTTGATTTGTCCTTGGCTCTCGTGGTGACCTAGCTTGAAGGAAAACCTCAGTTGGAGGCTGACGTGTGAAGAATGAACAAATGAATGAATAATGATACACAGATGAACATATCACAGCCCTGCTGCAGAGGGACTCTAGGGGGCAAAATTCAGAGTTCTTAATCACACAATTAGCCACCTGCTTGAGCAGATTCAAGATCAATGCTTTCTTCCGGGCACTGTACCAGCTTCACTCAGAACAAGTTCTACGTTGAGGAAAAAGCCCAGCATCTTGATTGAGTGAGAGTGTAACTCACATTCTTGAATTCACATTTATCTGGCGTCAAAAATTACCAACAGCAACAAAAAGATCTGCCTTTTAGGTCTCCTCAGAGAATGCAGCTGAATGTCAGCGTGAAGACCAGATGGCCTCTGCATGGCTTGTCCTAGCGTTCAGGGCCACTGTGATCCACTCCTGGCTGCCTCTTCCTACCCCTGACACTCACAACCCACCATGCCCACTGCTCTTCTTCACACACAGCCCACTTGACCTTGGCAAGCTCTTCTCAGCCACGCCCGTGTTCCCCACCTCCTAGACTTGGCTCATGAGTGGACTTCCATGGTCTCTGCCTGTTTAGTCTTTAGCCACCCACAGAAGTCCTCATCAAAGGAAGTTTCCCCCAATCCCTCCACTTGAGATGAACCTCTCTCCTCTGTGTTAATGCGGTATGGTGAGTGAAGCTCTGTGACTTGGAGGCTCTGTGCATGCAGTGGCGCTAACAGAGCCCACACAGACTGGCGAGCCCATGGGCTCCAGGCATCTATGTGGACCAGCTGATTTGCTTCAGGGAAAGGGGCCCTGGGTACTTTGGTTCCTCATGTGTTCGGATCACTTATTTAGATGAAGGTGCTATTAATTCAGGAGAGGTGGGAGAGGCTGCAGGCCAGGGCAGTGTGAGATCCTAAAGGACTGAGAATGTCCCACTGTGGCTCTCCCATGCCCTTGTCTCAGAAGTTGTTCCTTATGCTAATAGAGCGTGGATTGATTTTCTTCCACAATAGCCAGGTGAGGCTGTGCAGGGTTTGCACAGCATAAGGACTCCTAGTCATGGGGCCATATGGGGAGGAAATCCAACCACCTTCCACTTCCTAAGCTGTATGCTTGGATGGAGTAATCCAGACAGCAGAAGGGGGCACTTTTTTCTAATACACACAATGATAAAGTGTGGGCTACAGGCTTGCATTTGCAGAGCCTGGGGGTGACAATGGAAATTAATCAACCTATGATTTAAAAGTCATAAAATAAGCTTAAAACTATTAACTAAAATATATTCTACCCTCCTGCCATGACAAATATATCTTTATAATGACCTGAAGCCCATGTTCTAATTTTGAATTCTCAAAAAGGGAGCTTACCCGCCCATGCCCGACCCCCTTCCCATTCCTCCCCCAGCAATGTCCCTGACCACAAGGAGCTTTGTGCAGCCCTATCTGGACACAGTTGGGCACCCAGCTCAGAAGTTCAGGTCCTCTTCCAAATCCCTTGAATGCAACTACCCTGTGGTGGCACCTGGGCTTAGGGGTGCACACACTGGCAGTGTATCCCTTGGTGGTCCCTGGGCTAAGAGGTACCCACATTGGCAGCATATCCTGGGCTTAGGGGTATATGCACTGGCTGTGTAACCAATGCTTGGGAAAGCAAACCTGAGGAAAGACCCATGTAGGCCCCAGAGCTGGCTAGTAGTGTTTTGGCAGGGAATTTAGGGGTCCCAGATGCTCAGGGTAAGGACTATACTAAGGAATGTAAGCTCCTGGTAGCCGTGTGCTCTTGACTTGTTGGACTTCTTGCCCATGGGCATGGGCATGGTCCTAGAAAGTGCTGGACTTCTCTTGTACAGGCCTAAGTGTGGGATTGCTGTACTGGTAGCAGCTGTAAGAGTTAAGGTCCACAGCTGGGTACGTGGGGAGAATAAGCCAGCAAGTGTGGGCCTTCATCTAGTAACCCCTTATCTGCCCAAGGCCAGGTGGTGACATTCAATGGTTTGTGTCTGCCCCTCTGTCCCGCTCTTTGATGTAAGGTGCCTGGTCATTTTTATACTCTTGGTAGCAACTATTAATAGCACCACCCTTCAAGGCATGTATGTGCTCAAGGGGCATTTCTAAACTTTGTCGTGATACACATCATGAAAATAACACTGGACTTGGAATCAGGACTCGTGGGTTCTCTCTCTGCTCCGCCACAACTCACTCAGCCTAGACTTATCATGTTTCCTCCCCAGCCCTTACATTTTCCCATCTATAAAATAAGGGTGTTGGGCTGACAGTTTCCAAAGTTCCATTTGGATCTGAAGGTCTGTGGTTTATGACTCCTGCAAGTTAGTTTTCCTTATCTGTCCATCTTTCTCAACCCTAGGTACTCATTACCATCACCCAGGAAATTAAAAAAAAAAAAATACCAGTGCCCAAGCCCGACCCCGGAGATTCTGCTTCAGTTCTTCTGAGGCACGGCCCAAGCCAAAGCTCCCCAATGACTCTGACGTGCAGCCATGCCTGAGAAGCCCTGTTAGAGTTGGACGTCAGCTCTTCCCTCCTCCCACTCCTCACCCACATCCAGAAACAATGGAGCCAGACAGATGCCTGGCTGCAAAAGCAGAACAGCTGTAGGCAAGGCTAGACGCTGGGTTCCTGGGGCGGGGGTCTCCTGCTCACTCTCCAGGAAGATGGGAATAAAGAGAGCCAATTTCCTGGCCTCAGGCTCCTCGCCTCCCTATCCATCTTCCCATCCTCCAGCTGAGAGTCTAGGGGGAGGAGGAGGGAGAGCAGGCAGCTGCCTAATCTGGGGAGATTTTCTCAGGGGTGGGGGAGGCTGAGTTTTGGCTCCAGTCTTCCTCCGCCCTCACAGCTGGAGCTGGAGCAGCCAGTGTGAGTGCTGGGGCTGGGATCTCAGCTGCTGGCAGCTGTTCCCATGTTATGTCCCTGACAGCTGCAAATCTGCTGACGTGTCGCGTGTGTGTGTGTGTGTGTCCACATGTGAGCATGGACTCCAGCAGAACAAATAAGAATAATCAGCAGAACAATTAAGAGGTAGAATGTGGAGCCCAGGAGGTTGCCTATTCTTGCTAGACTTCAAGATACCCCGTAACCCTTTCCTGACCCCCACTTTCCTCTAGTCTGCAGCTCCCACAAGCCCCTAGTGCTTCCCTTCACTGAGATTCCATGCTAGCCACGGATTCGATGATTACAATAGCTACCATTTACTGAGCGGGTCCTGGGTGCCAGGCATTCTCCTAAGCGGGATAGGCTGATGGTTCTATTTAACCCTCAGAATAACATTATAAAGCAAGCAAGCATTACGATTACTTCTATTTTATAGATGAGGAAACCTGGAAGAGATAAGTTAACATTTAATCCAAGATCACACAGCTGCCAAGATTCAAAGTCAGGCAGTCTGGTGCCAAAACGTGAGCTCCTTACCATGTTGCTATTCTGCCTCCTGTCGGTAATTGATCACAGGTGAAGGTCTGTTCCAGTAAGTGAGGTCTCTCAGCCCTGACATTCTAACAATGGTGTTGCTTGCAAGACATACAGTTTATACTTTGAGTTTTTTGTTTAGATCAGAGTTCATCCTGGCCAATAATGGCTGAGTTCGTAAGCCAAAGTCAGAAGCACCTGTTATCGCCCTGGGGGGCTCTGCTTCTGGGAGGACTGGAGGGGAAGTCTTGAGAGGAGAATGGTCTGGGGCAGCATTGCCAGAACCAGGCTACAAAACGTTATGTGTAAGAGAACCCCTGATGATGGTGCAGAATGTGCGGGCCTGCTCCCTCCAACTTGCAAAGCCTTCTGCTCCCTGGACACATGTGGCCTTTGCCCAGCAGTAGCGTTGACTTGGGGTGAAATATCCACAGGCCGGCCAGGCGCAGTGGCTCACGCCTGTAATCCCAGCACTTTGGGAGGCCGAGGCGGGAGGATCACGAGGTCAAGAGATACAGACCATCCTAGTCAACATGGTGAAACCCCGTCTCTACTAAAAATACAAAAATTAGCTGGGCGTGGTGGCATGTGCCTGTGGCCCCAGCTACGAGGGAGGCTCCTGCGGAAGAATCGCTTGAACCCAGGAGGCAGAGGTTGCAGTGAGCCAGAGAGTGCAGTGCGCCACTGCACTCCAGCCTGGTGACAGCAAGACTCTGTCTCAAAAAAAGAAAAAAAGAAAAAGAAATATCCACATGCTGTTATTTCCAGTGACGACGCAGGTCCTGCCTTTCTAATACGGTGGGAGGCTGGGGGCAGCGAGGGGCAGAATACAGCTTGTACCCTGATGTCCATAAAGCCTTTTGGTACTGGAGTGATTTTTGCTGAGCTTACTGAGCTAATATGTGCATGACTGTAGGCACATATGGGCATCTGTGAGAGGGAAGTAACAATGAGAACAGCTATTAGACAAATGAAAACAGGTAGGCCATTCACTGCAGGGTCCAAATGATGCCTTTCCAGAGATCTCATTTTAGCTCCCAACTTGCTTTTATGAGTTTAATCCTCTTCATCCTCTCTCCTTAGCCAAGTTACATTCCCATTTGTTTAATTATCAGTTGTATGAACAAGTCTTTCCATTTTCTCTCACTGGGAAGAAATTAAAGGTCTTTACTAGAGAGAGTTGAATTCTGCTTCAGAAGAGTGAATTTTTATGGTGTGTCAAAATTTAATGTGGATAAGAATGCACCGTGGACTCCCTGTGGTGTCTTGTTAAAATGCAGATTTGGGTTCCATTGGTCTGGGAGGTGACCTAGGATTTTCCATTTCCCAGAAGCTTCCAGGTGATGACAACGTTCCTGGTCCACAGACCACGCATCAAGTTGCAAGGCTATAGAGAGCCCGTGAGACGTACCAAATTAACCTGAAGACTAGAGACCAAATAGCCATGTAGGCAATGCATCTACACTCTAAACAAGCCCACTGGCAGGTGAGTACTGCAACCGCATTCCCAGAGGGATGGTGCGGAATGTGTGGGCCTGCACCCTCCAACTTGGAAAGGCTTCTGCTCCCTGGACGCCTGTGGCCTCACTTGGCTTCTCTTTCAAATGAGCCCCTCTATTGTCAGGCCGTACCCACATTCATGTCTGCATCTGCATCTCTGCTCAGGTGGATTTTTGTCCTAAATCCCTACAGCCAGGCTTCGTAAAAAGCCTGAGCTGGCTAAAGAATCGCCAGGAAGAGGAGGCTGGGTGGTGTGCCGGGGCGGGGAACTGGTGGGCCATGACGACAGAGAAGTGGACGGCGCCATGCCAAGCAGTGCCTCAATGGCCATTGTTGCCAAGTTTTGAGTGGAGGAGTAATATAATCTTTTTTTTTTTTTTTTTTTTTTTGTGACATAGTCTTGCTCTGTTGCCCAGGCTGGAGTGCAGAGGTGCGATCTTGGCAAACAGCAACCACCAACACCCCGGTTCAAGTGATTCTCCAGCCACAGCCTCCAGAGTAG